>CAWUFW010026305.1:0-34877 GCA_963921515.1 Calotriton arnoldi | reverse complement strand
GTAAAACAAATGTATTCACTGTTATAAGATTCATATAGAGGCTTGTGTAACGTAAAGCACATTAAAGAACGTTCTTAGGTTAGCCAAATTGTGGTCCTAACTTTTGTTTTCTTAAGTTTTATTTCTCCTCGTTTGCTCTCGAGTTGGGAGTTAATTAAAATGTATGTGTGTAGAAAGTTTTCCTTTTGCCCCTACTGCAGGTGCAGGAATTTGACCTCATTATTTTTGATTTAAGAAGATACATGGCAGGAGAGGAATGTCTTTGAAGAACTTGAACAGAGAGAAGGGAGGACACCTTCCGTGCCTGGTGAAACCTGGGAACCAAGGTCGGCGAACAAGAATGCAAAATTAATAACCCTGTGCGTAGTTCGCGTAGTAGCGCTACGCATAGCTACGCGAAGTGCACTCCGCACTACGCGAGCTACGCGTAGCACTACGCGAACTGCGTAGTGCAGTAGGAAATGCTGTTCGCAATGATTGCACAGCGCCGGATGCTTGTCCGCACTGTGCTATCATTGCAAACGGCATCTTGCACAGTGCAAGCGGTCGTTTTCTGCCGCTCGAGTAGATTTGTACTCGAGCGGCAGTTTTCTCAACGCGGACTGGTAGTTTCTCATCGCGAGCGGTCGTGAGCATACGCGACCACTCGCAATGAGAAACCTGACCTCCCCACGATGAGAATCTCCCCGGGAGGTTTATTTTCCACGCTCGCGATCGGCAACTTGATGTTGCTGATCGCGAACAAGGAAAAAGTCTCGCCGGGATGTCATTTTGCTCGCTCGCGGTCACCAACTTGACGTTGAGGACCGCGAGCAAGCAAAAAATACCCGCTACGCATTTTTGCACTGTGCTACGTGCAATTCGCATAGCGCGTAGTTGCGCAAACTACGCAAACTAAGCGAGCGTAGAGTAGTTTTCCGCCCAGGCCTAAAAATTAATTGGAGCTTGTGGAAAGTTACTCAAGGAAGGTGTTCACGGAATAACGTACCATGTGATCTGTTAGGGGTGTAACTTTGCCTTTCTGTATTAGGCACAGGGACAGATTTGCAAGACTTCTGCTTTTGACTGAGGGAGGAGAGCATCTTAGAACGAGCTCTGTAGCTTTACGCTACTTGACCCGTTTAACGTGAGTGCACTTCTTAGCAAGTCAATACGTGCTGACACCTTTTGGAGAAATTCTCCTGGAAAATTAGAATGGGATGTCACTTTAGAAGTAGAGTAGGGACAGATTATTCTTATTTTTGGAAATACAAATGAAAAAGGATTTGGACGCAGTGTCTATACTCAGCTGTGTTCTGATTTTGGAATTTATCGTTCTGTGCCTATTGTGCCGTATGAACTATATTCGTAGATTGGGCTCTGTATTAGTATTCATGTATCTTTATGCCTTGATTTTGAGGTGTGTCTATATTCTGATGTTTCTGGCTTTGTAATAAATCAACAAAAACTGAATTCTGAGTCTGTAGTTTTTTAGATGGACGGGAGGGGAAATGTATAATTTGTAATTTGTTTTCTTCCCTCCACCCTTCTTAGCAGGCAATAAAGACCATCGGCCATGTATTCCTAAGTAAATTTAGGATATGGAATCCGGCCCCATCATCGCTACACTAACTGCAATACAAAGGAAGTCATATATGCGATAAAATGCCCCTGTGATAAAATCTATGTAGGACAGACCAAGCAGAAAATCAAACAACGTGTCTTACAACATTTTAGCCGGATCAGATGTGGAACTCAAGGAACACCACTGGTGGAACACTTTCGCCAACAAAAACATCCTATAGATAGCCTAAAGTGGTTGGTCCTTGAAAAGGTAGTGCGGAACCCTAGAGTGGGTGACATGTTGTCTAAGCTTAACACCAGGGAATGTAAATGGATACATGTTGTTGATTCAGTCAGCAAGGGCTTAAATGAAATTGAGGAAACTGATAGACAGGTTGGCCTCTTGCTGCACATATGATCCCTCTGGTTCTCTTAGTAAGGCCTGGACGCATGTGATATTGATGTTGAGTGTAGCAATGACATCATCATCCCAGAAACACAGCTAGACGATTAATTGATCCAATGGGTTTCGTGCATGTTGTCCATCAAACTGTTTCTGTTGACCCATCAGGTAAACCGTGTTGTTATACAAGAGCAGTACTTAATAATGAAAAATTTCATTGATTGTATGGTGTATGGTGTATGGTCTGGTTTGTATTCAGCTGCACATGAGGCAATTAACCATGATTTGTTGAATATACGTGAATGATGGTATAAATAGACTCCCACTTTGAATTTGGAGCATTATGTATATGCTCATTTGTCTGATTGTTATTAAAGATATTGACATACATGTGAATATATCTGCTTACCTCTGTTCCTCTGAACAATGCAGTCTGGGCAGTACTAACGATGGCACGGTGAAACAACATATAATCATGATTCAGGGTTAGCATTATGATGTTTGATAACACCGATGTAAAGGATTGACATACACGTGAACATACCAGTTCGCCTGCTTTCCTTTGTGTAAGGTAGCTTTGGAGGAACTAGATTTGACACGGTGAGACAATCACTAGTGAAGGAAAGCATTTTGATGTTTGATGAACACCGATTTTATGTTCGGCATATGGGCGGTTCACAATCCGCAACCTCCAAGGGACTAGATTTGGATGAGTGAGAGCACTCTCTGCATCCGAGTGGAAGTAGGTCATTACTACAATATGTTGCAAGATGGCCACCATAGACCCTTAGGTGAGCCCAACATTGACGGACAAGCGAGCACGCCAGTTTGCCTTACGTTCCTGTGAGCAAGTTAATTTTGGCTGCTCTAGCTTTGACATGGTGTGATAGTATACTATCACGAGTGAGGGAAAGCATTTTGATGTTTGATGAACTCTGATTTTACGTTTGGTATATTGACGATTTACAATCTGCAACCTTCTGGCAACCAGATAAGGTTGAGTGAGAGTACTTTCCACAACCCAGTGTGAATAGACCACCTCTGCAACCAGCTTCAAGATGGCCACCATAGACACCGAGGTGACCCCTTCAATCCGAAAGGGATGCTGGAAGCGATGACGTAACGCGCTAACCAGGAAGTAAGCTTTATGTCTGAGCTTGCGCTTTGCCGGTACCGCTGTCCCAACTGACGGAGGCATGAAGCTCGACTTTCTAGGTGAGTGATGGCAGTGAGGTCTCGCATTCACTCTGGGTGCATACACCAGTGACACTGCCTAATTATTTCTCCTTTCCTCTGCCAGAAATCACGGATGTTCGGGCGGCTGGCACTAAATTGGAAAGGTGACCCAACTTATTAATAGAATTACAAGCAGTCACATTTGGAGATTTTATCCCTCCCCCTGAGGTCGATTAAGTAGACCAGTGGGGTAAGTTTATGTCTTAATTAATCTATGCATAAACACTTGGTAATTCAACTACCAGTGTAAGCATGAACATTTTGTCATCGATTGATTTTTTCAACAGGGACGCTGTTGTTATTTTGAAAAGCGGTCGGTGCCAATTCTCATGCAACCTTAATTATTACGAGTCATTGGATGGTGGCACATTGGTGAGTGTTCTACACATTACATTGGGACTCTCAGAACCCAAATTGTCATGATAAGAATAGGTAATTTTCACTCATAATGGGTAATATTACCATTTCAGATGATTTTTATGTTTGACGAGGACGCATAAGAGAAAGCTCTTGGTCACGCTCCATCCGGGCTCGGAGGAGTTAATTTTTTCTTATTTGCTTATTGAACAACTAGAGTGAGTAGTCCCATTGTATGATTCTTCTCTAAATATAATGTTATCCTTACGCACACCACACTAATAGGAGTTTCCTTTCCATTCCATATAGGCTGTCACTAGGCTGCTTTGTCCTGAGGAAGACCCTATTCGATGTATCTACATACACAAGTATCCACAGGGTCAAAACGTCGAGGTGAAACAGTCTCATGTCCAGGCTCACTATAGCTAGGAATTAAACAGACAATGCATGTTATAGTGAAATACCAGAGAAGGGCTGAGAATTTATGTTATTGCCTTTTTTTGTTTGAATCTGATACGTCATTTATTTCACTTTTTGTCACTTCAGTCACTTATTGAATTGTTTTTGTATTGTTACTGTGTTTTTATGGTTTATGTCTGACAGCCCGTATCAATTGATTTTGTAAAGATTTTTATGTGATAGATAGAAAATCAATTTAAAATAAAAATAAGTTCATATATTTTTGTAAATTGTTGTAGGTGTGGTGCATCTAGTTTTGTTAATCATGATGAACGTATACATTTGATGTGTATTGTGTGTTTTGAAGGAATGTTAAGGTTCTAAAAGGCATTTCCCAGTGCTTACCCAACGGAACCAATTGTAGCTTTATATATGCAACTAGTTTGGTAGCTACTACTTTAAGACATTTAATGTTTTTTATGTTGAGTGGACAATTCTGTGGATTCACGCTGGCGTTTACTGCTTGCCGGCATGTGCCTATGCCTAAGCTGATAAAGTCGGCACAAAGTAGCAATTTCCTTTGTGGTAAGAGCTGAGGACAGATACAGAGTACGTGGATTACGTGGATTAGGGTTTCTTTTCAGAGTCCACCCAGGCGGCAGCTAGTACCGTATTTGGCAGAGCGGTGCCAGGCCGAAAGGTGGTCCAAGAAATTCCATTCCCCCATTCTTAGAGCCATCACCCTGTATTTAATCCATAGTGGATAAGTATTAGTTATGTAGCTCTGTTGTTTTTTTGTGGAGTACGAGTTCATCACTGACCATGCATGCACACGTTTACACAAAGCTGCCTTGTCCTCTTACGTTGACATTTGTTTGGCTGTGGCAGAGGTCAGTTTTTTAAATACTTGCTGGGAAAGTTATTTGCTTCAGGCTTCTATTAATGAGAAGTCCCTAAGTAGGATGTCTAGTTGTTGTCCTGACTGCTCTAGTTTGGACCAGATTAGGGCGTGCATAGAATCCGGCGGCGCCAATCTAAGCCGGTGGCAGAAGTTGAGAAAGCGACTGCTAGATTCCCAGGACTGCTTGGTAATGGCACATTCTAGTCTCACTTGGTCCAGAGATGTGCTTTGTGGCAGGGGCAGAGATGATTTATAGATTCTTGTGAGTAGTTTGTCAACAGGCGCGATTTCTTTTCCTTGAGTAACTTCACTGCCATGAGTTAGAGTAGGGCCAATTTTTGCCTTCATTACCTTGAGCAGTGGGTCAAGACTGGGGCCTTGTAGCTTCTGGGCAATAGACGTGAAGGTGAACAGTAGGCTGGAGCTCTTAGTGTTGGTCAAAGGAACATGGCGGGTAAAAGACCACCTGCTGCCTAAGAAGAATCCTAAGTACTTGCAGTCTTTGCTGTGTTCTAGGGTGTGGCCATTGAGATACCACCTATTCGTCAGGCTAGGTTTTAGGCTAAAGGCAACCCTTTTGGTTTTGGATTGAATAATGGAAAGTATGTTTGCTGCTGTGTAGTCCTGAAGTGTTAATAATAGTCGATGTAGACCTATCTTTGTCTGGCTGAGAAGCACTAAGTTGTCTGCATTTAATAGATGAGTCAATCTTTACCCTCCAAGCTTGAGGGTTGGCAATTTGCTTCATTGAGGTGGTTGGGCATGTCTGCTATATAAAGGTTGAAGAGCAAGGGTGCCAAAACACAGCTTTGCTTTAAGCCAGAGTTTGTTAAAATCCTCCTTGACACGCAGCTACTGTCCCCCAGCTTGATCTGCACCCAGGTGTTCAAGTGTAGGTCTATTATTGCCCTCAGCAAGATGTCTAGTAGATCCCAGTCCCATAACTTGCACCACAGTCAACTTCTAGAGATGCTATCAAATGCAGCCTTAAAGTCCAGAAAGCAGGTGAAGAGTGTTCCTTTTCTTCTAATAGCTTTATCACACATTAGGGAAAGAGCCATTAGATTTGTAGTGGTGCAGCAGCTGTCTCTAAAGCCGTATTGATTCATGGGGAAAACCCCCAGATCTTTCACCCATGTTAGGAGGTCATTAAGGAGCAGGCTTGCATGTATCTTGGCATTGTTGTCAATTTGTGCAATCAACCTGTAGTTACGGGGATCTGATTTGGAGCCTCCTTCATAAATTGGTTGAATAATAGAGCCTCTTCATGAGTCCAGGATGGTGGTAGCTGTTAGGCAATATTTGAACAGTGGAGTTAGTATCTGGGACCATAGTACAGGCTCAGTGGCAAACAAAGGTGTGGTAAGCCCGTTGGGGCCAGGGGCACCATCTTTCTATTGTCATCTTAGTTCGCTGGTGCATCGCTATTCTATGTTGCTGATGATCATGTCAGAAGTTGGTGCACCAGATGAGTAACTTACGTTCTGATTTGAGGATGGTTTGCTTGGCAGTGGACTGGGAGGCAATGGGCATGTCAATTGTGTGGAGAAGTGAGCCATGAAGTATTTGGCCCACACAGGCTTTGAGATGTTTGCACTCACGGTTCTTCTGGGACCAATTGTGATGCAGTTGATTAGTGACCAGAATTTTCTTTTGCGTTTTTTTCCCTTGCTGGCTGTTAGCAGTTGCATCCAAAGGCCCTCATTTTTTTCCCTTCTGACACGCCAGATGGCTTCCCTAAACTGTGATCTTGCTTTTCTCAGGCTGTGTCTTGCTGAGATTGAGGATGGTTGATTTACAAGGACTTGTAATTTACTGTTAACGTTTGTTTTCAGCGACTTAGGCTTTCCGTCAGTCTGAATTTAGTTGAGAGTGCGGTGTGTGCTTTAGAAAGTAACAGTAGTTTGCCTTGGAAGTCTAGCAGGATTTGTTTTGTGAGGTCGGTTGGTCCACTGTGAAATGTGTGTGCTACCTTCCGTTGGTGCCTTCTTTAGAAGGTCTTGTATCCGTATTGATATTTCTTGGCCAATTTCATTGTCGCATTTTAGCCGTTTTAGATTTTCTGTCACCACACTGGTGCTGGTGTGTGGGGCTGCTTACAATTTTTGGGGAGTTATTTTGAAGTTGATGTTTTGTGGCCGTGGTCACTGTCTAAGCGTTTGCTTAGGAAGAAGTCTCCAATGTGCTTAAAGAGGCCGACTGAGCACAGACTGAAGTCTATATAAGAGATGGAATTGCCCGCTGTTCTTGTCCACTCGGGTAGGGAGTCACCATGAAAGTGGCATTAATAAGCCTGAATCCCAAAGCGTAGCATTCATTTAGGAAGCTTTCTGCAGTGATGTTCCATCATGGGTTTGGGGGAAGATTTTGCATTGGGAGGTCATACTCAGTGTCCAGGATGTTGATCTTGTGGCGGGTCGCCATCGGTAGAGATTTATGTTGAAGTCACCAGATATTATAATGTTTGCGGATAGATGGTCTAGTGTGAGATCAGTTAGTATTAGTGTGAGGTCTTTCAGTGTCTCCTTCTTCCTTGATTTGCAGAGGTTAATGTAAACTTTGATAATTAGGAGCAGAAGGGCTTTATGACGGTCAAAAATGTTTAGGCGAAGTGCTTGGGCACAGGGGGCTTTGAGTTCTATTTCTTCTGCTGTATATTGCAGTGATGTTGAAACGAAGACGGCTGTACCTACTGGATTTTATTGCCGGTTTTTGGTACTCCACTGAAACCTGTTAAGGGAACCTTTGATTGGGCCCAGGTTTCCTGCAATAATAACAGGTCATGTCCTTCCAAGGTGTCAGGGGTTCGTTGTTATCGATTTTTTGTTGGAGCCCCTGGATGTTCTAAGAGCTTAGGATAAAATTTGCCTTGTGTTCTAGTGAGTTTCTATAAAAACCATCTCTAAAACCTATTTTCCTTTTTTGCTGTAGCAAAGGCGTCGGTATCCGCAACGATCATGACTTTTTCATAAAGTGTAAAACACATATATGCACACATATTACATTATTTTACACAGTAGGGGTTTATTACTGTATTCTCTAATGTCATGTTTTTCTACTGAGTTTCTAGAAAAACCATCTCTAAGACCTATGATCCGTTTTCACTGTTATGTCGGTGGTCGCGATGATGTCAGTACCCGCGATCACCGCAAAGATGTCATGAAAATGCAAAGCAAAAGCAGGAATTCAATTGCCACTACCACATTAAAAATTACAACTATATAATTCATTCTAACCATCTCACTAGATAAATCACTAGTAAATAGCCCTGCAAAAACATTTATCAGTCTCTCAAAATTTCTATAACCGCATGTATTAATGATTCACTGGTTTATGTGAATGGTTGTATAAGTCTCAATGTGGGTCTGTGACTGGCTGAATGAGTCCCTCAGTGGGTCTATAAGTGGGTGCAGAAGACTCTGAGTGTGTATATGAGTGGGCGCATGGGCCTTTGAGTGTGTTTGTGACTGTGTGTATAAGTCTCTCACTGGGTATGTTAGTGGGTGTGTTAGTGTCTGAGTGGGTACGTGAATGGGTCAATGAGTGCCTAAGTGGGTATGTGAATGGGTACATGAGTCCGTGACTGGATTTAGGAGTGGGTACATAAGTGTCTGAGTGGGTCTGTGAGTGGGTGCATCAATCTACAAGTGGGTGCGTGACTGAAAGCACAAGTCTCTCAGTGGGTATGTGAGTGGGTGTGTGAGTGTCTGAATGGGTTTGTGAGTGGACACATGAGTCTCTGAGTGCAACTGTTATTGGGTGTTTGAGTGTCTGAGTGGGTCTGTGATGAGGAGCATGAGTCTCTGAGTGGGTCTGTGACTGGGTATACACGTTTCTGACTATGTATCTGAGTTGGCGTATGACTCTGACTGCATCTGTGAGGGGGTAATGAGCCTCTGAATGCTTATGTGAGTACACACATGGATCTCTCAGTGAGTCTGTGACTGGGTGCAGTAGTGTATGAGTGGGTATGTGACTGGGTGTATGAGTAAGTACATGAGTGTGTGACAGTGACAGGTGAGTGTGTACAAATATATGTATATATTTGTTTTTATATTTCCAACAACATTCACAAAGATATTGCCATAGTCATGATGTCTCCGCGATGGTACATGGGGAGGGGGTCCCCACTGGTGGTGGCAGCATTGTCGCAAATATCACGCGTGATTAAAAAAATCTATTTTGGACACATAACTTGTGACACTAACACAACATTTCTCAAACATGAGGTCAGAGTATCTCCACCCTGACCCCTTATGTTAGCTTTGGCACAAATTTTCAGCCCCGAGAACCATTCCCGATCAATAAAATGGCAGCTGTTCAGGTTGAGTCCAGCTAATCAGAGCATTCCCGCTGGCATGCGCAGTCGGGATCTACCGCGATGTCACAGCAAAATGTCCATGACTGCCAGGAGGTAATAAATATATTACCTACTGGCTGTCATCAGTAGGTAGTTATAGTTAGGACCTAGTTTCCATAGGAAAAGCATTTTTTTAATTGCCTATAACTTTGGCATCTTTTGACCAATCTTCATGAAAGTTTTCCAAAAAAGTGTCAAAGAAGGTTCTGTGCGTCATGGAAAGTTTGGGGGTGATCTGTGCAGTGGGGGCCGAGCAATAGGGTGCAATAAAGGGTGCATTTGTAATGTTAATTCCCATAGGAACGCGTTGTCGAACCTACAGACTGAACTGCTGGACCGAATTACACCAAATTTGGTAGAAAGGTAGATGTTGTTACACAGATTGTGCTTTTTGTTCATTAATGCAAATCTGTTCAGCAGTTCTTGAGAAATTAAATCTGAACTGTATAGTGATATCTCTGGTTGCGGATATTTCACTGTGTTTTTGTGGTGATCGTGGTTAAATCGCGATGTTTTTGTGGGAATTCACTAATGCGCATGCCAGCGGAAATGCTCTGATTGGCTGGATGCAACCGGAACAGAAAGTTGCAGCCACCATTTTATGTATCGGGGATGGTTCCCGGGGCTGAAATCTTTTTTTTAAGTGACATAAGGGGTCAGGGTAAATGTACTCTGACCCCATGTTCGACAAATGGGCTAATCAGTGACACAAGTTATGTATCCAAAATTATTTTTTTTAATCATGCACGGTATTTGCGATGACGCCGTGACCGCCAGCGCAGCCCCTGTGTACCGTCGCAGGTATCGACGTATTTGTGATGCCTGGCAACACCGCAAAAACATATGATTTTAAATAGTGCACTAATAGACCCCTAGTGTCTAAAATACTGTAATATATGTGCATATCTGTGTTTTATACTTTATAGAAAAAGACCTGATCATCGCGGTTGCAAATATCTTCGCGATACTCAGAGTACTTGCGAACATGGAAAATTGGTTTGCAAAGATCGTTTTTGTACAAACTCCTCATAAAAATATAACTTTAAACAGTGCTGTAATAAACCCCTAGTGTCTAAAATACTGTCAAATGTGTGCATATATGTGTTTTACACCTCTTAAAAAAGGTGCGCTCTTTGCGGTTACCAAAGTCATTGCGACTCTCTGCATTGTCGCGAAAACAGAAAGTAGGGTTCAAACACAGTTTTTTAAAATGTTACTGCAAATATATGTGCACAAACATGTTCTTTAAGTAAGTAATGTGTGTATTGTAAGAGTTAGAATACATTTTTTAAGTTAATATCTTTGAATGTGGTGGTGGTCGTTGAATGTCTGCATTTGTTTTGTGATTTCGCGACGTGATCGTGATTATCACAACATCGTCGCATATTTCAAAATTTAAAAAAAAATGTTTTACATGAAAATAAACACAATTTTGGGCTCTTGGGTGGCTCTGACAAGAGCCTTTGTGTTGAGAGTGTGTATAAGGCAGCTACATATAAGACTGTATGCAAAGTTTCAGGTTGCCTAGAAACACCCTGTTCCCTTCATCTGTAAAGTAAACTCCATCACCTCTATACATTTCATCTATGTCAAAACGCAGATTGTTGTTGCAGATAGAGCCCATGTTATGGTCTCTGAGGAAAGCAGAAACAGTTTTGTTAACATGTTTCCTGGCTTTGTCAATCTATGGACATAATTGATTAGACCATTTCCATTATTGTCTTTGGCATATATTAGAGTACACCAAGACAGTGTGAGGGAAATGTGACATCAGTTCTGCAAAGGTATCCTTCATTAGGATTTCCAACCCTACTCCAGTCAATGTGCCTAGGTCATTACCACTACAGTGCACAATCATGAGGTGAGGAGCTTCGGAATCCAAAATGGTTTTAACCAAAGGCAGCAGCTGATAAAAATGTAAGCCTCTCTGGCTAAACCAACTAATCTCCACATTTGGCAAACCCAAGTCCCTGTCAATACCTTTGTTTTTTGCAGCCTTTTTAGCCCAATAGACATAGCTGTGGCCCACAATCCACACTCTAAGGGGCTTATTTACAAACCCCTTGTACCACCCGTACATCACTTTTCTCATGTTAAACATGACGCAAAAGTGGCGCAAGGCGCTTGTAAATAAGCCCCTAAGCGTTTTGTAGGAAGGAGGAGTAGCACACAGGACAGGTCTGCAGCCGAATATCATAGTTGGTACTATGAAAGACAGTGAAAAAGCATGTGTGCTGGTGGTTTGAAAAAAACTCAAAATTGTATTGGATGAAGGGAATATGCTGGTGAATAAAAGCAGGTTGCATTTGGAAATGCTTAGTAAATAGATATTTTATTGGCTCTGGTAAATAGAAAGAAATGTAATACAGAGCTGGATATGCTTTCCAGTATGTGCAATAACCCCAACTGCCGTAGTTCATTTTGTAACTGGTATGGTCCTTTTGGTGAGTGTTGTGAACTTTTGACCTGCTGGTTCTAGTGGGCTTCTATGGAGAATCTGCAGAGGGTGTATTGAGGGAAGAGTGTTAAAGAAACAGGTATTCATTTTTACAAATTGGAGAGGTTTAGGTTCATTGTCTTATACGGTAGGTGAGATTCCCAAGTGAGGATGTTCAAAGAAAGTGTAGTATAGTGATAGAAATATAAAAGTAAAAATGAAAGCTGGTTTTCCAACTTCCATTTTTTTCGCGAATTCACTACGATCATCGCAATTACGTCATGATTATTGACACAAAGGCATGCATTTTGGGCTACCTCCAAACAGGAGTGAAAGGCTTAATAGACAGTAACCATTCAGAAATGCAGTTATAAGACTGAAATATGAAAGCAATGTTTTTATTTGCTGACTCTTGCATTATCAGGCAATGCAAAGTTCAGAAGGTTACCATTTATGGTTGCTTCGTATGAGAGTGGTGTGCTATTCTTGTGCTAAGTTTTTGCAAACCCTGAGAATATTGCATTTACCTAATAAGAGAAAAAAAGGGATTTTACCAATGAACTCAATTTTCTGGTATGCTAATTAAATGTTTTTGAAAGTCAAAAAATGAATAATAAGGTATATAATTATAACATATTGTACTAAAAGATTTTGAAAAATGTATAATTATTTAAAAAAAGAAAGGAACCTACATAAATCAAATGTAAGTGTTTTCATATATCTATTAATAGGTAACTAAGACATAGTTTGTCTCAGGTGCTGATCAGGTGTCTGTCAAGTTAATTTAGAATGTGCTTCCATGGAGCTCAGTATTGCAGTTGTATTCCTTTACTGCATTCTGGGAGTGGTAGGAGAAAAGACTGCACATTAATGGTTAAACATATATGTGATCTTTTATATGATGTCAAAGTTTTATATGTTTATGTACGATGTGCTGCTTATAACTAATGTTTTTATTTGAATTCTGGGATTGTAGTCATTGATGTATTTTGAAGCTTCTACTCTTCTGAGGTTTTATGTGTTCTTCAGTGATTTCCGTGTGAGAGTGTGTCTGCTGCAGATTAAAAGCTGTTAACTCTTCCTTCTGAGATCACAGGTCGTGGGAATCCAGAATGACATCTTGTCTAAAATTTTGCTTTCAATCTGTATTTTCGATGCCAGTGTTTCCCACACCTATGATTTTGGAATCATAGAAATTGTTGACTTAACATTTTGTCACCACTCTCCTTTGGGATGATGCAAGTGACATACTGCTCTATACAAGACAAAACAGAATCACCACTGTCTGGTCCTAACTTTGGAGGATCTTTTACCCATAACAGCATGGGAATATGTGGAGCACCTCTGGCTTGGTAATCTTTGCAGCAAAATAAATAATTTAGTTCGTCAAGAGGAAGATTAATTTTGTTGCAGATGAAGACATCATTGCTTGAAATCTGTGATTGAAATATCTGCAAACATTTGCAGGATCCAATGAGCAGAGTTCCCCTGGCGTCATCAAATTAATGTCTTTTATATTTGAATTTGCCTCTCACAAGAATTCCAGCAGGTCAGCCCATACATACTCAGCACAACTGAGTGTTAGAAACCATGTAGGTGCTCCTAAATATCTTAACATACATTCAGCTCACCATGACAATGATATCAATATTCGTTGGTCCCACGTTGACATGCCATTAGATCAAACAAGGTATATTCCAGTTGTTCATCTTTTCCATGAACTTTCTCAACAAATTCCCTTGCTGATAGATTTTTGAGATTCACACCTGTTTTTATAATATGATTTACGGCATAAGACAATCCAGACAAGTCACTTTCAAATAGTAGATGTAATCTAAGGTCCTCTGAGTAAAGTCTAGTAGATCTGTGTTCGTCCAGCAGGAAAAAGATGTGGGAAACAATGTACTTCTAAACTTTTTCCCACACACTTAAGGGAGCTCCTTTTGCTTCTTTCAATTGATACAGATCAATAGCGTCACCAATAATTTCTTCAGAATGTAGGGAATGGATGCTATAATGTTCATAAATTTCTTCTAATCTGGATCAATCCTCTTTCTCTATCTGACCTATTGATGATGATGTGTTGTCCTCCATATGTGTGATATCTTGCAGAATATCCAACTTTCTATAATATATGTTTGTACCAAATATAAAGTTGCCTTCTTAACTTTAATAACATCTACTAAATCTTGCCATATGTTTTTACTCTTGGTAGGAAAACCATTTACTTGAATTACAAGTCCCTCTTCCAAATTTCTCTGGACCCCCATAGTTTCAATATTTTGTTTAAAATCTAATGGCAAACATACAAATCCTTTCTGGAGCTCAGTTGAGGGGAATTTCCCTGTCTTAGGCTCCATATGAACTACAGCGTGAAAAGGATGTCTACATTGGATTAGTATGGATTCATAAACATTCAGGGGCATATTAGCAAGACCGGCGATAAAATTATCGCCGCTTTAGTGGCAGGAAACTGCCGCTAAAGCAGCGATAATGGGCTTGCTAATATGCGTTATAGAATTCCAATAGAAGCCCAGGTTAGATGTGCAGGACATCTAACCTGGGCTTCTATTGAATTCATAACGCATATTAGCAAGCCCATTATCGCTGCTTTAGCGGCAGTTTCCTGCCGCTAAAGCGGCGATAATTTTATCGCCGGTCTTGCTAATATGCCCCTCAATTCTTTAAGAACTTCTGGGATAGATACTATTTCTAAGTTGTTGTGTACTGCTCTAGCAGACATTTTGTTTTCCTCTAACTTATTATAGCAGTAGTTACATATAATTTGTCGGGTAGACAAGTCAACACGGTCTTCTACAAATAAGCAAACAACAAATTCATGCCACTTATCATTGTTCTCTTTTCACTTTTAATATACAAATCAACATTACGAGTTTGTCTTTTGTAGTGAGTTCGCCAACAACATATACAAATACAGTTTGGTTTCTCGGAACACACTGTGTTAAAGTTTGTAATCACTTTTTCAAAACTACCAACAGTAATACCTATATCATGTTCCGCAATTCCTGTTGTTACCAACTCTTCATTTTCCCTACACTCCTCTTCAAGAACAAAGAAACAAAACTATACATTATCACAAACCTTTTCTCCCTCTACTATAGTACCAGGCGAATGAGCTCTATTCATTTCTCCTCGACATAAAGCAGGAGTTTTTTCATAGTAAAGCCTTTTAACAAAAGTTCTCATTTTTGAGTGGTTTATACCTAACTTTTGAAATGATGAAAGCTGCTTTGACACACTTTTTTGGAAAGACAAGCTAGTGAGGGTCTTTGTAAATTAGTATGCTTTCTTACTTTGCATGGATCCAATACTTGCAAAGTAGCTGTTTCTGCTTTAACTTTCTGCATGGAAACATACAGAGGACATTTCCCAATATAACAATTGATTGTTGTTGAATACTACAAACACTACTACAATTTCTTTTGTACACAGGGGCCTGTCTACACTTCCCTTGCACCTCTTCAGCAATCACTACCTCTACATGTCTAGGTACCATTACTTCTTTTGCAATAGCAGTACCATGCTCCATCTCATAACACCGTCCAGACTCATCAACTGCATGCACTAATGTGTTGTCTTGCGAGTAGCCCTCTTCATTAAAGAAAGGCTCAGTACTCAAAGTATGCATCCATTCACCACTAAAAACTTTGCAAAAGTTACTTCTATTAACAAGTCTCTTCTTTTGGCTCTGTCTCTTTATAGAAAATACTATTTTGTCCAGCGCCTTCATTATGTTTTAAATCAAGATGAATAGATTCCTCTTCAGAGCAAACGCCTTATCAACTGCACCTTCAAAATATTCCTTTTGTCTGATTGCTTGTGTTCTTTTATACTCTTCATAGGTGCTAATAAGTTGTGAATTACTCTAGTACAGAACATTCTGACTCTGATTTCCTTGAACTGCCTCTGCCTTCTGTTTAAAGCCTCTCCTTTTTTTGACAATTTCTTTTTTTTATATGAGAGACTTTTTTCCTTTGATAGTTGGTGCAATACTTTCTTTTTTGGTTACTTGTTTATGCACTGTTTCCAGTTGTGCACATACAATTTTAAGAAATGTCTTCGTCCTCTTACCAGCAGTTCTTTTCTATTTGACCATTTTTCTCCGCATTTTGTCGTTTTTCTCAGTTTTGAGGAGATGGTGTGTTTTCTGCTACTTCTTTCTTCTCTGTGATTTTGATGGCATTTGTAACTCTCTTTAGTTAACTAGATATTGATGTCTGAAAACAAAAAATAGAAGTACATTCACCAGTTATTTACGTAGGAACACATTACATTTTTAAACTATTTAAACATTCAGTTTATATGAGTGTATATAGCCCAGTCAATCTTCAAACTACATGTGTTACCTTTTAAGAACATATCAACCTCCCCCATAGCCTAGCTGCCTCTGTGGTAACTTATATGTGGTAGAAAAGCAGTTTATGGCTTGTGTAGCAGTTTTAAATAAGACAGTCAGCCTATCTGTAAAACAACATGCACTGGCTCAAGTGTAGCAGGCCTCAAACATGATGGAAGGGCAACTTGTCTGCATGTTAGTGTAGAAAATGTCAGTTTTTAGCCCATATTCGAATGAGTGTCTCAGCCAATTTCTTGGGCTGGGATTGCATCTGCATGTAAATTTGTGGATTCATACCTGCCTCTGCTTTTTACCTCTCTGGTTCTCTAAAAGAGAATAAAATAGGCTGCATGGTTTGCCTACTGGGTGTGTTAGTAAATATTGGGTTTTTGAAGTGTGTGTGCAACTACTGCCCTTATGGCTAGATACATAAACCTAAACTGTAAAAGGCCCAAAACCTGATACAAGGACTACTTCTCTGCATGTGAGACTTGAACGTGTCAGTTCTTTAGCATATATGTGAATACATATCTCACTTTGTATCTGAAGCTCTCATTGCATATGTATATACATTTTCTCAGTAAATGAATGCCTCTCTTTCTAACCTCTATAGTTCTCTAAATGTCTCTCTAAGGAACTGCATGTTTGCCTCCTGGATGTGTTAGTCAGTATTAGGTTTCTTATGTGTGTGCAACTGCCTTAAAAGGAAACCTATATACAGCACAACAACACTTTATGTATTGTATAGGACTTTGAAATGTGAAGGTTGGCTTAACACTAACACTATATGCAAAGCCTAAACTGTTCAAGGTCTAAAACATAATACAAGAGTACTTCTCTGGATGTTAGATTGCAAATTATCCATTCTTTAGCAGATATGTGAATTAGTGTCTCAGTCTCTATACAAGGTGTGATTGCATGTGTATGTAACTTTTTATAGCCTGTATGATTCTCAAAATATGTCTGTAATGGATGCATGCTTTGGCTCTTGGCTATGTTACTGGGTTTTAGGTTTTTGGGGTGTGTGTGCAACTACTTTCATTAGCGCTATATAGATATCCCTTGTGCCTCTCTATATCAGTGAATGTTTAGGTGCTTCTATCACTATGTCAGTGGCTGTTTTACTACCTGTCTGCTTTCCTACTAAGGTGTCTCAAATTAAAGTCTGGTTGGCAGGGTGGATGTTTAATAAGTCACATGAGTTTGTATCAGGGCATGTAGCTCAGTGAATCTTCAGACTACATGCATAGCTACAGCCTACCTCAGTACTAAGTTATATATAGTAAAAGATCAGTTTATGCCTTTTGTCGGAGTTTAAAATATGAAGGTTATGCCAGAACTAAAACTGCAGCCAGACACTAAACTGTAGAAGGCCCAAACATGATACATGGACAGGTTCTGTACATGTTAGACTTGAAAAGTGTCAATTCTTTAGCAGATATGTGTATGAATATCCTAGTTATATCTGGGGCTGTCATTGCATGTGCATGTAAGTTTGTGGGTAAATCACTGCCACTGTTTGTAACCTCTAAGGAAATCTGAATATGTCTGTAAGGAGCTGCATGCTTTGCCTCCATTGTAGGTGTGTGTGTGCAACTGCCTTCATTGGCACTACATACATAGATGCTACTGTTACTATGTCACTGGGTGTTTTAGTGCCTGTCTGCTTTCTAACTAAGGTGTGTCAGATTAAACTCTAGTTGGCACAGTGGATGTTTAATGGGGTTCATGAGTTTGTATAAAAACATATAATTCAGTGAATCTGTTAAACACATACCAGACTGCCCTATGGCATAACTACTGCGTACCTCAATGGTCACTTTTATCTAATAAAGCATGAGTCTATGCCTTATGTAGAAGTTTAAAATATGAAGATTGGGCTAGCAGTAAAACTGCATCCAGAAGCTAAAGTATTGAAAGCCCAAAATATGCTGCAAAGGCTACTTCTGCGCATGCTACACTTCAAAGATTCAGGGCCATATTACCAAGAAGCTCGTTAAAATTATCGCCGTTTTAGCGGCAGGAAACTGCCGCTAAAGCGGCGATAATGGGCTTAATAATATGCGTTATAGAATTCCAATAGAAGCCCAGGTTAGATGTGCAGGACATCTAACCTGGGCTCTATTGAATTCTATAGCGCATATTATCAAGCCCATTATCGCCGCTTTAGCGGCAGTTTCCTGCCGCTAAAACGGCGATAATTTTAACGAGTTTCTTGCTAATATGCCCTAAGTTCTTTAGCAGATATGTGAATGAATATCTCAGTGATATGTGGAACTGTCATTGCATGTGTATGTAAGTTTGTCGACAAATGACTGCCTCTGTAACCTCTATGGTTATGTAAATGTATCTGTAAAGGACTGTATGGTTTGCCTCCTGAATGTGTTTCTAAGCATGAGGGGCCTCATTTATGAGGAAGGCACACCTTCCTGCACAAAATCAATCACTTTAGGTGATTTCTTTTTTCTATGTGTGCTGCAGAATGCAGCATGCGTAGAAAAAGGAAAGCACGAGGAGAAATTAAAACATTTCTCCTCTTTGCGCCTGCCTAACGCCAAATCTGGGAATGTGTTTGGTTCAATGGGTGTTGCGTGGGAACACCCACAGCAACACCCATGCAGTTTTCTGCGTGAAAGGGGCACATATTTATAAGGCCATGAAAAGCCTTATAAATATGACGTGCCACACTGCGCCACCAGAACGTTAAAAAAGTCACGTTCTGGCGGCGCAAAAGTGCCGGTAGGGCCTCATAAATGAGGCCCTAGATTTTTTAGGGGGATGTGCAATGGCCTTCATTATCACTACTTAGATATCACATGTGCTGTTTGTATCAGTGAATCTTTAGATGCTTCTGTCACTATATCAGTGGATGTGTTCGTGCCTGTTTGCTTTCCTACTACCTGTGTCAGATTAAACTCTTGTTGGTACAGTGGATATTTAATAGGGCTCATGAGTTTGTATAAAGCACATACCTCGGTGAATCTTCAGACTACATGGGTTACCTCTTAAGCACATACCAGCCTGCTCTATGGGCTAGCTACAGCCTACCTCTGTGGTGACTCTATCTAATAAATGGTGACTCTATCTAATAAATGTGCAGTTTATGCTTTGCGGAGCAGTTTAAATATGAAAGTGGGACTAGCAGGAAAACTGCATCAAGGCGCTAATCTGTACAAGGCCCAAAACAAGATGAAACAGCAACTTCTGTGTATGTTACACTTGAAAGTGTGAGTTCATTAGTAGATATGTAAATGGATGTTTCAGTGATATCTGGGGCTGTCATTGCATGTCTATGTAAGTTTGTGGGCAAATGAGTGCCTCTGTTTGTAACCTCTATGGTCATCTAACTGTCTCTGTAAGGGACTGCATGGTTTGCCTCCTGGATGTGTCAGTGAGTATTAGGTGTTTTAGGTCTGTGTGCACCTGCCTTCATTAGTGATACATAGATATCACTTCTGCCTGTCTATATCAGTAAATCTTTAGATGTTTCTGTTACTATGTCAGTGGGTGTTTAAGTGCCTGTCTGCTTTCCTACTAAGCTGTGTCAGATTAAACTCTGATTGGGAAGGGGAATGTTTAATGGGGTACATCAGTTTGTATGAACGCATTTAGCTCAGTGAATCTTCAGAGTACATGTGTTACCTTTTCAGAACATAGCAGCCTGCCCTATGGACTAGCTACAGCCTATCTCTTTTGGTCACTTTTATCTAATAAAAGATCAGTCTATGCCTTGTGTAGGTGTTTATAATATGAGGGTTGGGCTAGCATTAAAACGGCATCCAGACGCTAAGCTGTATAAGGCCCAAATTATGATGTAAAGTCTTCTTCTGTCCATATTAGGCTTGAAAGTGTCCGTTCTTTAGCTGATGTATATAACATGAGCTCTATCTATAACAACAACTGGCTTTTCAATATGCATTGAATCTATAGAAATTATGTAGTGTACTTTACAGACAAAGGCAAAAGGGTGTTTCTAAGCAACCTGAAACTCTGTATCTGGTCTTATGTATAGCTCCCATATACACACAATCAACACAAAGACTCTTCCAGAGCCATCCTAGTGCCCAAAATATTGTTAATTTTCTTTATAAAGATCCTTTATTCCAATTTTTAAAAATGTTCACGAAGTCATCGCAATGGTCGCAAATATGTCATGAAATCGCAAAACAAAAGCACACATTCAAAGGCCACCAGCACATTCAAAAATGATAACAAAAAAATCATTCTAAACAGTACACTACACACACTACTATCTACATGACTTTATAAAAACATGTTTAAACTCATATTTTTCTAGTAAGTTTCTGTAAAAACCATCTTTAAAACCAATTTTCTATTTTTGCAGAGACGCTGGGTGTTGCGATGACATCGGTAACTGCAACAATCATACCTTTTTCACAAAGTGTAAAACACATATATGCACACCATTAACAGTGTTTTAGACACTAGGGGTGTATTACTGTACTGTTTAAACTCATATGTTTCTAGTGACTATCTAGAAAAATCATCTCTCAAACCTATTTTCCCATTTTGCGGTTTCACCAGGAGTTTTGATGACATCGGTAACCGAGATGAACACGCCTTTTTCATAAAGTGTAAAACACATATATGCATACACTTTACAGTGTTTTAGACACTAGGGGTTTATTACTGTAATGTTTAAACTCATATTTTTGTAATGACTTAAAAACAATCTCTGAAACCTATTTTCTGTTTTCACGGTCGCATTGATGTCGGTAACCGCGACCATCACGAATACGTCACGAAAACGCAAAGCAAAACAGGACTTCAATAGCCACCAGCACATTCAAAATGTATACCTTTATAGTTCATTCTAACCATCACCCTAGATATATCACTATCTAAATAACTCTATAAAAACATATATCAGTCTCTGAATGCCTCTGAAACAGTGTGTATGAATAATTGACTGGGTTAAGTGACTGGCTGTGTGAACATGCACTGAGTTTCTCAGTGGGTGTAGAAGGGTCTAAGTGGGTCTGTGACTGGATGCATGAGTGTCTGAGTGGATCTGTCAGTGAATGCAGAACTATCTGAATCAGTCTGTGAGTGGGTGTCTCAGACTCTTAGTGGGTCTTTGAGTGGGTGCATGACAGTCTGAGTGTGAACTGTGAATAAAAGTATTAGTGTCTGACTAGATCTGTCAGTGGGTATATGAGTCTCTGAGTGGGTCTCTGAGAGGCACTATAAGTCTCATATTGGCTCTGTCAGAAGGGACATCTGACTTTGAGTGGGTGTGTGACTGGGTGCATGGGACTCTGAGTATGTGATCACAGGGTGCATCAGTGTCTCAGTGGGTCTGTAAGTAAGTGTCTCAGTTTCTGACAGGGTCTGTCAGTGAACACATGAGTCTGTCAGTACATCTCTTAGTGGGTGTATGAGTGTCTGAGAGGGTATGTGAGTGACTGCATGAGAATAACAAAAGGTATTTGTGAGGGGGCTGTGAGTGGGTGCATACACCTCTCGGTGGGTCTGCAAGTGTATGAGTGGGTCTGTGAGGGGGTGCATGAGTCTCTCAGTGGGTCTGTGACTTGGTGCATAAGTCTCTGAGTGGGTATGTGAATGGGTGCATGAGTGTCTGAGTGCATATGATAGTTGGTGCAAGAGTTTCTGACTTGGTGTATGAGTGGGTGCATGAGTTTCTGAGTGGGTCTGTCAATGGGTTCATAAGTGTCTGAATGGGCATGTGACTGGGTGCATGAGTCTCTGAGTAGGTATGTCAGTGGGTGCATGACTGTCTCAATGGGTATATGAGTGGGTGCATGAGTCTCTCAATGGGTCTGTGAGTGGGTGCATAAGTCTCTGAGTGGGGTCGGTGGGTGGGTGCATGAGTCTCTGTGTGGGTATGAAAGTAAGTGCATGAGTCTCTGAGTAGGTATGTTAGTGGGCACATGAGTCTCTGAGTGAGTCTGTGAGTGGGTGCATGATTGTCTAAGTGGGTATGTGAGTGGGTGCATGAGTCCCTGAGTGGGTATGTAAGTGGGTGCTTGAGACTCTCAGTTGGTATGTGACTAGGTGTGTGAGTGTCTGAGTGGGTCTGTGAGTGGCTGAATGAGTGTCTGAGTAGGTATGTGAGTGGGTGCATGAGTCTCTGTGTAAGTATGTTAGTGTCTGAGGGGGTCTCTGAGAGGGTGTGTCACTGTCTGAGTGAGTCTGTGAGTGTGTGCATCACTATGTGAGTACATCTCCAAGTTGGTGTGTGAGTGTATAAGTAAAACTGTTGGCAAGTGTGTGTGGATATATATAGAGATTTTTTTATATTTTCGCCAATATCCATGACGATGACAAGAGTTGTGACATCCCCATGATGGTACACAGGGGCAGCAGAGACCGCCGCAGCGTCGTTGCAAATATTGCGAGCGATAAAAAAAAATATTTTGGCACATATCTTGTGTCACTAACACCCCCATTTCTCAATTATGGGAACAGAGTACCTCCACACTGAACCCTTATGTTAGCTTTCAGAGAAATCTTCAGCCCCGAGAACCATTCCCAATCGATAAATTGGCAGCCGCAACAGTATGTTCAAGTTGCGTCCAGACAATCACAGCATTCATGTTTGGCACACAAATCGTCATGAAATATCTGCAGCCAGAGATATCACTAAATTTTTCTTCTTAAATTTCTCAAAAACTACTGAACGGGTTTGCACCAAATAACAAAACAAAAAGTGCAATTTGCGTAACAACATCTACCTTTCTGCCAAATTTGGTGTCATTCCGTCCAGCAGTTCGGGCTGTAGATTTGACTGTACGTCCTATGGTTATTAAAATGGGAAAGCACACTTTTTTTGAGTTACCTTTTTCTCGGCCCTTGCTTGACAGATCACCCCAAAACTTAACATGCACAACAAGACTTACTATGATACTTTTTGGGAAACTTTTGTGAAGATTCGTCAACCGGCAGCAAAGATATAGGCGAGTCAAAAAATGCATTTCCGATAGAAACTAGGCCCTAACTATAACTACTTACTGGCGGTAATATATACTAAATATATGTATAGATGTATATATATATATATATATATATATATATATATATATATATACATATATATATAATGCGAACCTGCTCTCGAGTGCTGCTTGTTTTTGGACACACCCCACCGAGCAGAACAATATGTAGCGGCCGTCCTGCCGCTGAGCGTGCACCACCCCGGAGTGAGGGGCCACGGGGCATTGAATGGCGAGCTCCAAGTGGAGTGCAGGTTATGGATAAGGACTGTGACACTAGTCGGGGCTCAGGTGAGCTTTCAATTCGCATATATCATGGAGAGCATCCATCTTGGTATTATTACGGACTACATCCCCAGCAAGCAACATGCAGTCTCATAAAGAGCAGCCTAATCAGGCGTATGATGACGCTTTATAAGGAGGGTGCAGCCCGCCATGCTCTTCTTGACTTTATGGCCTCTGAAGAAGAGATAACCTCGAAACGCGTCAGGCCCAGGTCAAATTGCTGTAATTTACCGACTTAAGTGTCTTGTCCGTACCAATAAACGCTGGATGGGGTAATGCGAACCTGCTCTCGAGTGCTGCTTGTTTTTGGACACACCCCACCGAGCAGAACAATATGTAGCGGCCGTCCTGCCGCTGAGCGTGCACCACCCCGGAGTGAGGGGGCCACGGGGCATTGAATGGCGAGCTCCAAGTGGAGTGCAGGTTATGGATAAGGACTGTGACACTTGTCGGGGCTCAGGTGAGCTTTCAATTCGCATATATCATGGAGAGCATCCATCTTGGTATTATTACGGACTACATCCCCCAGCAAGCAACATGCAGTCTCATAAAGAGCAGCCTAATCAGGCATATGATGACGCTTTATACGGAGGGTGCAGCCCGCCATGCTCTTCTTGACTTTATGGCCTCTGAAGAAGAGATAACCTCGAAACGAGTCAGGCCCAGGTCAAATTGCTGCAATTTACCGACTTAGAGTGTCTTGTCCGTACCAATAAACGCTGGATGGGGTAATGCGAACCTGCTCTCGAGTGCTGCTTGTTTTTGGACACACCCCACCGAGCAGAACAATATGTAGCGGCCGTCCTGCCGCTGAGCGTGCACCACCCCGGAGTGAGGGGGCCACGGGGCATTGAATGGCGAGCTCCAAGTGGAGTGCAGGTTAACGATAAGGACTGTGACACTTGTCGGGGCTCAGGTGAGCTTTCAATTCGCATATATCATGGAGAGCATCCATCTTGGTATTATTACGGACTACATCCCCCAGCAAGCAACATGCAGTCTCATAAAGAGCAGCCTAATCAGGCGTATGATGACGCTTTATAAGGAGGGTGCAGCCCGCCATGCTCTTCTTGACTTTATGGCCTCTGAAGAAGAGATAACCTCGAAACGCGTCAGGCCCAGGTCAAATTGCTGTAATTTACCGACTTAAGTGTCTTGTCCGTACCAATAAACGCTGGATGGGGTAATGCGAACCTGCTCTCGAGTGCTGCTTGTTTTTGGACACACCCCACCGAGCAGAACAATATGTAGCGGCCGTCCTGCCGCTGAGCGTGCACCACCCCGGAGTGAGGGGGCCATGGGGCATTGAATGGCGAGCTCCAAGTGGAGTGCAGGTTATCGATAAGGACTGTGACACTTGTCGGGGCTCAGGTGAGCTTTCAATTCGCATATATCATGGAGAGCATCCATCTTGGTATTATTACGGACTACATCCCCCAGCAAGCAACATGCAGTCTCATAAAGAGCAGCCTAATCAGGCATATGATGACGCTTTATACGGAGGGTGCAGCCCGCCATGCTCTTCTTGACTTTATGGCCTCTGAAGAAGAGATAACCTCGAAACGCGTCAGGCCCAGGTCAAATTGCTGTAATTTACCGACTTAAGTGTCTTGTCCGTACCAATAAACGCTGGATGGGGTAATGCGAACCTGCTCTCGAGTGCTGCTTGTTTTTGGACACACCCCACCGAGCAGAACAATATGTAGCGGCCGTCCTGCCGCTGAGCGTGCACCACCCCGGAATGAGGGGGCCACGGGGCATTGAATGGCGAGCTCCAAATGGAGTGCAGGTTTGGATAAGGACTGTAACACTTGTCGGGGCTCAGGTGAACTTTCAATTCGCATATATCATGGAGAGCATCCATCTTGGTATTATTACGGACTACATCCCCCAGCAAGCAACATGCAGTCTCATAAAGAGCAGCCAAATCAGGCGTATGATGACGCTTTATAAGGAGGGTGCAGCCCGCCATGCTCTTCTTGACTTTATGGCCTCTGAAGAAGAGAGATAACCTCCGAAACGCGTCAGGCCCAGGTCAAATTGCTGTAATTTACCGACTTAAGTGTCTTGTCCGTACCAATAAATGCTGGATGGGGTAATGCAAACCTGCTCTCGAGTGCTGCTTGTTTTTGGACACACCCCACCGAGCAGAACAATATGTAGCGGCCGTCCTGCCGCTGAGCGTGCACCACCCCGGAGTGAGGGGGCCACGGGGCATTGAATGGCGAGCTCCAAGTGGAGTGCAGGTTATGGATAAGGACTGTGACACTTGTCGGGGCTCAGGTGAGCTTGCAATTTGCATATATCATGGAGAGCATCCATCTTGGTATTATTACGGACTACATCTCCCAGCAAGCAACATGCAGTCTCATAAAGAGCAGCCTAATCAGGCGTATGATGACGCTTTATAAGGAGGGTGCAGCCCATCATGCTCTTCTTGACTTTATTGCCTCTGAAGAAGAGATAACCTCGAAACGCATCAGGCCCAGGTCAAATTGCTGTAATTTACCGTCTTAAGTGTCTTGTCCGTACCAATAAACGCTGGATGGGGTAATGCGAACCTGCTCTCGAGTGCTGCTTGTTTTTGGACACACTTCACCGAGCAGAACAATATGTAGCGGCCGTCCTGCCGCTGAGCGTGCACCACCCCGGAGTGAGGGGGCCACGGGGCATTGAATGGCGAGCTCCAAGTGGAGTGCAGGTTATCGATAAGGACTGTGACACTTGTCGGGGCTCAGGTGAGCTTTCAATTTGCATATATCATGGAGAACATCCATCTTGGTATTATTACGGACTACATCCCCCAGCAAGCAACATGCAGTCTCATAAAGAGCAGCCTAATCAGGCGTATGATGATGCTTTATAAGGAGGGTGCAGCCCGCCATGCTCTTCTTGACTTTATGGCCTCTGAAGAAGAGATAACCTCGAAACGCGTCAATCCCAGGTCAAATTGCTGTAATTTACCGACTTAAGTGTCTTGTCCGTACCAATAAACGCTGGATGGGGTAATGCGAACCTGCTCTCGAGTGCTGCTTGTTTTTGGACACACCCCACCGAGCAGAACAATATGTAGCGGCCGTCCTGCCGCTGAGCGTGCACCACCCCGGAATGAGGGGGCCACGGGGCATTGAATGGCGAGCTCCAAATGGAGTGCAGGTTATGGATAAGGACTGTGACACTTGTCGGGGCTCAGGTGAGCTTTCAATTCGCATATATCATGGAGAGCATCCATTTTGGTATTATTACGGACTACATCCCCCAGCAAGCAACATGCAGTCTCATAAAGAGCAGCCTAATCAGGCGTATGATGACGCTTTATAAGGAGGGTGCAGCCCGCCATGCTCTTCTTGACTTTATGGCCTCTGAAGAAGAGATAACCTCGAAACGCGTCAGGCCCAGGTCAAATTGCTGTAATTTACCGACTTAAGTGTCTTGTCCGTACCAATAAATGCTGGATGGGGTAATGCAAACCTGCTCTCGAGTGCTGCTTGTTTTTGGACACACCCCACTGAGCAGAACAATATGTAGCGGCCGTCCTGCCGCTGAGCGTGCACCACCCCGGAGTGAGGGGGCCACGGGGCATTGAATGGCGAGCTCCAAGTGGAGTGCAGGTTATGCATAAGGACTGTGACACTTGTCGGGGCTCAGGTGAGCTTTCAATTTGCATCTATCATGGAGAGCATCCATCTTGGTATTATTACGGACTACATCCCCCAGCAAGCAACATGCAGTCTCATAAAGAACTGCCTAATCAGGCGTATGATGACGCTTTATAAGGAGGGTGCAGCCCACCATGCTCTTCTTGACTTTATTGCCTCTGAAGAAGAGATAACCTCGAAACGCATCAGGCCCAGGTCAAATTGCTGTAATTTACCGACTTAAGTGTCTTGTCCGTACCAATAAACGCTGGATGGGGTAATGCGAACCTGCTCTCGAGTGCTGCTTGTTTTTGGACACACCCCACCGAGCAGAACAATATATATATATATATATATAAATTATCTACTGGCGGTCGCCAGTAGATAGTTACAGTTAGGACCTATTTTCCATAGGAAATCCGCAACATTCTATTTGAAATAACTTTGGCGCCGGTTGATGAATCTTCGCGACATTTTCAAAACTCGTGGGGTGCTCCGGTCTGCTCTTATCCTGAAAGTCTCGGGGTGATTAGTCAAGCGGGGGCCGAGAAAAAGGGGGGTCCCAAAACGTTTTTCCCCATGAAATTTTCCATAGGAACCTTTCATCGCACCTACAGCCCGAACTGCTGAACGGAATTACACCAAATTTGGCAAAGAGTAGCCCTTGGTTCAGAGTCATGCCTTTTGGATAAATGGTGTAAATCCGTTCAGTAGTTCCTGAAAATTGAAAAAGAAAACACATATATATCTGGGCGGAGCCTAACCACACATGTCATCGTGAGATCTGATTGGCTGTCAGCACTTCATCCTGGAATTGCTGGCAGCCATCTTAGGACAATATAAATGATAGTACCCTATTGAAATGCATTGTAGTGAATCAAAGATTTTGAGGGTTACCAAAAGGAGAACTATAAAGGGTGATAACAGACTTTAGTTACATTAGAATTCATTTGTTGATGGTACCATACTAATTTTAGGAATTGTGGTGTGTTCTAAGGTGATTTTACCCTGTGAAAAACCTTCTGCTGGGATATCATGAATCATGTTTGAGAGAAAACAATTTTCACATGCTTGTCCCATACAGTTTTGGAAGGTGCTCCAGAAGCTAAAATGAGAGCATATTTTCTGTAAATTCACATTATCTTTCTCAGTCATGTGAGAATGAAGTCTGACATTCTCAGTAAAACATGTACATCCAACAAGGGCAGAGACTGTCAGTTGACTGTCATAGTGCTAACAGCCTTACTTATGACAAAAGTATGGCACACCTGAAGCCATCTTGATTGGAATAAACTGGCAACACTTAAAACATTTAATTTAAAAAGGAACAAAATTATGGGGTTCATTTTGTCATAGAAATTATGGTTAGTGCTGTAGAAAGAAAAATTAGGACATGTTTCAAGTCTGATCTCAAATATCTTCCTGTTATATTTCAACAGGAGCAGCCTGTCAGTTGATGCCTTTGTGTTCTACTGCAGCTTCCCAGAGTGTTCTAAAGAACAACTAGAGCGCTAACAGTCTTACTTATGACAAAATTATGGCACACCTGAAGCCATCTTGATTGGAATAAACTGGTAACTCTTAAAACATTTAATTTAAAAGGAACAAAATGAGGGTGTTCATTTTGTCATAGAAATTATGGTTAGTGCTGTAGAAAGAAAAATTAGGACATGTTTTAAGTGAGATCTCAAATGTCTTCCTGTTATATTTCAACAGGAGCAGCCTGTCAGTTGATGCCTTTGTGTTCTACTGCAGCTTCCCAGAGTGTTCTAAAGAACAACTAGAGAGCTAACAGTCTTACTTATGACAAAAGTATGGCACACCTGAAGCCATCTTGATTGGAATAAACTGGTAACACTTAAAACATTTAATTTAAAAAGGAACAACATGAGGGGGTTCATTTTGCCATAGAAATTATGGTTAGTGCTGTAGAAAGAAAAATTAGGACATGTTTCAAGTGTGATCTCAAATATCTTCCTGTTATATTTCAACAGGAGCAGCCTGTCAGTTGATGCCTTTGTGTTCTACTGCAGCTTCCCAGAGTGTTCTAAAGAACAACTAGAGCACTAACAGTCTTACTTATGACAAAATTATGGCACACCTGAAGCCATCTTGATTGGAATAAACTGGTAACTCTTAAAACATTTAATTTAAAAAGGAACAAAATGAGGGGTTCATTTTGTCATAGAAATTATGGTTAGTGCTGTAGAAAGAAAAATTAGGACATGTTTTAAGTGAGATCTCAAATATCTTCCTGTTATATTTCAACAGGAGCAGCCTGTCAGTTGATGCCTTTGTGTTCTACTGCAGCTTCCCAGAGTGTTCTAAAGAACAACTAGAGCGCTAACAGTCTTACTTATGACAAAAGTATGGCACACCTGAAGCCATCTTGATTGGAATAAACTGGTAACACTTAAAACATTTAATTTAAAAAGGAACAAAATGAGGGGGTTCATTTTGCCATAGAAATTATGGTTAGTGCTGCAGAAAGAAAATTTAGGGCATGTTTTAAGTGAGATCTCAAATCCTCTTCTATTTTATTAGAAAATTCTGACATGCAGACTGAAACAATCACTTTCAATACCAGCAGTAGACTTCCAGTTAACTCCCTGGTGAGCAGTAGCTTTACTACAGTGATCTAATGAACAACTAGCGTGCTAACATTCTGAATTTATGGCAAATGTGTGACACATCTGAATGCATTCTTGATGGAATCAAAGTAAAAAACTGAAAGCATTTCCTACTGAGGAGACTGCAGTAAATGACGGAAATTAGGAAACTTCATAACAAATAAGTCTCCCAAGATGGCCACCAGAGAAAAAGAGCCCAAATGTAGCACAAATATCACCCAGATGTAGCCCACATATAGCCCAATGACAGAAGTGTGCAAAACACTTTTTATTTTTAGTTTTTCTGCAGTTTTATATAGTGCAAACTGGTCAGGTATTGGAGCGTTACATCTTACTTGGACCCCTTATTGCGTATTTTGCACGAAGTACATGAGATTGATCTTGCGAAACATTGAACTTTACGATTCTGTTAACCTGAAGTTGCTCTGAACCGGGCTTTGTAACACCCGTTTTACCTACTGGTTTTAATTAATTCTCACTGTATTGTATTAGGAAAGAGGATTTACTGTTTTTATGTACACTTTTATGATCTATGTTTCTAAATCAGATCAAATAAAGTTTAATGAATTCTATGGCAGGACGGAGCGAGAATTATGCATATCTTTCCTCACTTTATTTGCATAGCAGTTCAAAGAAAACGTAACACAACAATCATTAAACAAAAGACTACACAACCCATGAACCATTAAGGGGGTAGTCTCCAAGGCAACTATAGTCCAATCATATCACAGTCCATCGTATATAATATCGTGGCGTCCCTTCCGCTTCCTCTTTCTTCACTGCTCGTCAGTTAAGTGCATTCCTTACATTCTTGGCTTAATCTGACGTTGTTGCTGTTTGTATAGCGGTTTCTTGTGCACGTTATTAGCATTATTGCCTTGGTATTGTTTCATATTCCCTGCGCAGCAGGCTCTTGCCCTAGCGCATTCTCCCCCTTGCAGTTTCTCCCGCTGTGTGCTCTGGCGCGGTGAGATCCTGTCAGGCGCGTCTGGTCCGAGCGAGGCAGCTCCGTCGGCGCTCCCGCTGGTCTTTACGCGCGTTTGGGAATCCGGTCACTCCTTTAGTGTCCGCTTGATTCCCGACCAGCCTCGCCTAATTTTGACACCTCTACGCAGTGATTTCCCCACTACGGCCATGTTAGTGACCAGCACCACCTGGTGGTGGTAATTGGTATTGCGCCTCAGTCTATTCTTATAACAGCTTGGGGAAAGCCCAGCTGTTGGAGCACCGGCGAGGGGGCTGTCTTAAGGATTTTAAGGGCATTTGTTCTGTGCTCACACCCTCTGCTATCATGTCTTCTCCAGAAGACCATTTTTACTCCTCCTACCAGGAAGTGGAGGAGGAATGGCCCCCCAACTTCTCCCTCCAGCAGTGGACCAAGCCCTCTCTCTGGCTATTTCTACGGCGCTGGCTCCTCTTAGGGATCAGGTTGATAAGCTGGCGAAAAGCATCCCTGGGGTGTTCAGTGACCCAGATCTGGTGGTGGCGGGTCCAAGCAGCTCCCAGATGGGGAATAAAAGGGCCGTTAAGCATAACGCGGGGCACTTGGAAGGATTCGATAAACTTACGGAGACCTTCCTCAAGAGTACACGAACGCTAAAACATGCACCCTGCCGGGAGGAGGAGGGCCCGGAGAAAATTGCGACACTGTCACCACTATTGTAGACCCCAACGGCGGGTTTCCCTTAGAGGAGAGGGTGTATCGGAGGACGATTTCTCCTCCGATGAGGATAAGGACTCGAGGCGTCCCTGGCGTCCAGAGTCCCACTCCTCTCAGTCCCCGGTTGGGGACGGGGTCTTCTCGAACATGTTCGAGCCTACCCAAATTTACCATCCTAGGTCGGCAGAGTGGACACCTGATGCCAAAGTGGCAGAGTATGTGGTGGGGAAAATCCATCAACCCCTTGAAAGGGAGGTCAGGAATAGGATGAGGGGAGAATGCCCCAGGCCCTCACTGAAGGGGAAGGTGGCACACACGCCTGAAATTGATGAGAAACTATGTACCTTTTTCTCCAAGTATATGAGGAATCCCAAGAAAGGAATTGATAGGTCTTCGACGTGGAAGGGCCGTTGACCAAAATTATTCAATTGACGGAGCGTTTCAAAGAGTCAGGATCCCCTTTGTCCAAGGATATTGTGGCTGGTTAGGCGCACTACCTAAACCCTAAAACACTACCCCTCCACTACCCAAACACCACTGCACTACCCTAAACCCTAAAACACTACCCCAGCACGACACCCTACACTACCCAAACATAACTGCACTATCCTAAACCCTAAAACACTACCACCATCACGACTCCCTACACTACCCAAACACCACTGCACTACCCTAAACCCTAAAACACTACCCCCAGCACGACTCCCTACACTACCCAAACACCACTGCACTACACTAAACCCTAAATATATCCCCAGCATGACCTCCCACACTACACAAACACCACTGCACTACCCTAAACCCTAAAACACTACCCCCAGCACGACCCCCTAAACTACCCAAACACCACTGCACTACCTAAACCCTAAAACACTAACCCCAGCATGACCCCCTACACTACCCAAACACCACTGCACTACCCTATACCTAAAACACGACCCCTACACTACAGAAACACGACTGCACTACCCTAAACCCTAAACACTACCCACAGCATGACCCCCTTCACTACACAAACACCTCTGCACTGCCCTAAACCCTAAAACACTACCCCAGCACTACCACCTACACTACCCAAACACCACTGCACTAACATAAACCCTAAAACACTAAAACACTACCCCCAGCACAACCCCCTACACTACACAAACCTATATATATATTCACTGAAAAAACCATAGGTTTCAGGCACGTTATAGTTAGAAATTAGCATTTAAAAAACCTTAGAAATTTACTGAAGAAACCATAGGTTTCAGGGGCGTTATAGTTAGTTGGACATTTCACTCGTACAAAACCATAGAAATTCCCCTGTTATAGTTAGTTCAGCTAACTATAACTTCGCATGCCCATAATGCACTGCTGATGACGTCACATATTACATCATTCATGACATGGTCAGTGACATCACTCATGACATCACTGATGACATCTCAAATGACATCACTGATGACATCACTGATTACATCATCCTTGTGATAGAGTGGCAGACCTCCTCTCACCCTAATATAACCTTTGATACACACACTCAAAAATACAAACTAACATTTTCAAAACAATGGACATACCAATACCAGTTACAACACACCTATTCAGTAATTCCAAGATCTACACACACATCCACTCATTCACCAACAGTCCCTATACAGTCACTCATACATGTACTCACTCATCATATGTACTCATACACCTATACATCCTGTTACACACCGCCACTCATCCATAGAGTTACTCACACACATAGTCACACATGCAAACAAAGTATCAAACATCCATTTACTTGCATATACAGTTATACACACACTACCACACTTACTTCTACAGAAACTTACACATACTTACTCTCTTAAACAATCACTTATAGAAACACCTACTTATTTGTACAGGAACTCTTCCAATCTCTCACTCTCACATATACTCACTTATATACACCAATACTCACATATACTAGTTTAAAACATATGTAGTTACTCATAAAGACACTATTGAGACAGTCATTCACTCACTGACACACCCATACACATACTCATCCACCTATTCAGTCCTGCACACATGCTGTCTTCAACACATACAAACAGTGAGTCACTCATTCATGCATCTATGCACTAAGTAATACCCCCCACCGAACCATACAGACACTCAGACACTCATACTGATAGTCAAAAAAACAACTAATAACCCATATAGACACTCATGTAGCTACTCACCAACCCATGCAGCCACTTATACACAAAGTGAGAGACTGATACAGATATTTTCATATTCAAACATTACTCACTAACCCATGTATTCACTAAGATACACTTAGTCAGTTATACAATCAATTTTACAAAAACAAATCATCCATTTAGACACTTATATACCCATTTATTCTTCCATCGACCTTGAGATATACATATATAAAACATATTTAATTTTCAGAAAAACACACATTCACTGGATGATGTCATCGGTGATGTCATTTGAGATGTCATCAGTGATGTCATGAGTGATGTCACTGACCATGTCATGCTTGATGTAATATGTGATGTCATCAGCAGTGCATTGCGGGCGCGCGAGTTATAGTTAGCTGAACTAACTATAACGGGGGAATTTCTATGGTTTTGTACGGTGAAATGTCCAACTAACTATAACGCCCCTGAAACCTATGGTTTTTTCAGTGAATTTCTAGGTTTTTAAATGCTAATTTCTAACTATAACATGCCTGAAACCTATGTTTTTTTCAGTGAATTTCTAAGGTTTTTTAAATGCTAATTTCTAACTATAACGATGCCTGAAACCTATGGTTTTTCTGTGAATATATATATATGTATTATACTATGTATACATGTGAAAATGTCTCGGTTCCCTGTTTGCCTCGGTGGCACAAAAAGTGGGTGGAACTGACGTCAGCATGCCGACGAGGCCCTCTTATGGCTCCGATGACGTCATATGGTGTCAGCATGGCGAAGCCGTGCTCGGTTGACGTGGGAGAGCTAGGAAAGAATTTCCGTGGAATGCTGGTGCAGGGGATATTCACCTAAGTGTTCAGGCTGGTCCTTTGGGAGCAACTGTTTATGTTGCCACTCCAGAAACCAAAACCAGTGATCCGAGGGCAGAGGCCCTGCAGATGGCACACGAGTGGGGTGCCCAGTCGTGTGCACCGGCGGGGCAGCGAAGTGACAAGCACCACAACCCACAAAAGAAGGTAACGAGGGCACTGAATAACACAGGATCTTCTCTTTGTATCTGGCAGGAACAACGAAGTTAAAATGCCCTAATACCAAAATGTAGAATTAGTGCTACAACGGTCTTCAAGAGGACCTGTGATGCCGCTTCTGCCTCCCGTACCCTGGAGGCGGCACATGGGTCACGCTGATACGGTCATACTGCGGTGGGACACACACTCGTTGACCTCTCATGGCACTGCTCCACACTTCAGGGAGGACGCTTTCCATTAGCTATGTTTTCTGATGACATGTCGTGCCGGCCCCGTCCAACAACAGAACTCCTTTAGATCCAAACAGACTCTTCCACTCTCTCACCGGAAGTGAAACCAGGCCACGTGGACACTTTTACAATACAACAGCCGGGAATGCACTTTTCGGTAAAAAAACCACATTCCTTCCTCCTAATTCATCAAATAAACATCTCACTGAAGAACAGGGGCCAGCTTCGATCGGTAAACAGCCGTTACAACAACTTTAGCAATACGTAACTGG
>CAWUFW010026304.1:0-34887 GCA_963921515.1 Calotriton arnoldi | reverse complement strand
AAGGCACCCTCACAAATACACATGCACTTCTGCGTCTGACTGGGTCACATATGTTTAGCAGCTGGTTAGGGATGACAGACAACAGCCCATTGTGGTACTACATTCCACATGTCATGTGGACCTGGGTGAAGATGTAGTATGTTCCAGGAGGGAATCTGGTCCAAAATTGTCTCACTGTACCACATGTACAAGTTGGAGGATGCCATACAGGGAACTGTCAAGGGATAGGCAGAACTACTTAGTCACCACAAAGGATACGAGTCCCGGAAGGTTAGAGGCTGAGGTGGATGGGCCCAGTTGTCTTAGAAAACTGGGTAGGTACATGTCACCATTCCCAGCACTACTACCATGTGGGGTGCTGCCTGACCCATATCACTCTATAACAGCATGACATGTCAGTCCATTGGATATGGTCATGCATAATGTAGGTATCGTAAGCACATGAGAGTCAGTGTATGATCTGGGTCACATTACTGTGTGACAGTAAATCGGCTGCAAGGACCAAATTGGGAACACTCTGAGGAGGCTTGTACACCTACAAGTGCATGGGTCTGATTAAAACGATGTGTGACAGCCTGCAGAAAACCAACTGTGGTTATGATGAAATGGGTTGAACGTCAGTGATCGTAATCTGACTAGTATGATAGGACTCATGTACTCAGAGTAGGTACACAGTGGTAGTGAGAACAATTCTGAGATCCAGTCATCTGAAAGGGAAATACAGTGCAATTTGCAGTTCATACCCTTGCGTAACAGGTGTCCTATGCATCAATGAGGAACTGAAAGTGAAATGTTTTGAACATTGATTGTCAACTGGATTACCCATGTCAACATCTAAAAGAGATCAGCAATAGCATTTCTCCATCTCACTGCAGAGGATGAACCCTCACCTCCTGGCCAGCACTCTGTCCCGGAATTCAGCGATGATGGGGATGACAATCTGCAAACCATTGACCTGGACACCCTCCAAGAACTCCTGGACTCCATCGGGACACCATCTCTGGACACACGGAGGGTCAACAGCGTCATGGGGTCTCCACATCCTCCACTTACCAAACAACAAGCACCACCTGCCCCCCCCCACCCAGAGCCCTGGACTCCAAGGACCCACAGATAACTTTCCAATGTACTGTGGTAGGAGTCCAGTGGGAGATGGTAGAGCAGGTGTGGACAGGGATGGAGACTGTGTCGGCCACTCTAGAGGGGAGTACGTGGGTGCCTCAGTCCCAATAGGGGCAACACTGCGGTCATAAGATGCACCTACTCCGCTCTGTGGCCTCCAGCAGTTCCTGGCTGTCCTCGTTGGTATCATGAGGCAGAGACATGTACAAATGCCCTGCCAAAGTCGCACTGACGAGGTGGCCAACCAGCTGGGGGCAATAGGAGCCATCTTTGAGTCCATGGAGCGGAAGCAGGACTGACACTTTGCTGCCATGACTGCCTACCACCGCAACGTTGCTGGTGTTTTGCAAAACCAGCAAATCCTCCTTGCTGCTGTGCTGCCTCATGTGTTGGCCCAGATGAATGCTGCTGCAGGCACGGGAACCACATCTTCCGCCCCTGATGTGTGTGTGCCTCCCTCGGCTGCTGCACCTAGAACACCCCCCTCATGGGAGACACCACATATATCAGAGAAGGAAGATGTAGACTGCAACTCTTTCACACAAAAAAAGTGTCTAGTGGCATTCATTGGTGCCACATACCCAGTTTCTCCTTTGCCCTGTGCTTATGAACATGCCAGTGCAAATCAGCTGCCCCTGTCCTCATTTTGCATTTGCCCTCTTCACCTTAACCATTTGTGGACTGTCAATGTGGCCTATCCTTCCTAATGACAATGTGATCATCCTCCACACTGAAACACTCCTCTCCTCCACATGTCCCATGACATGTTCCCCCCATGGACTCTGTCTTGACATCCACTGGCTCAAAACATCTTTTGGGGTTGTTGTCCTATGAACTGTACCTGTGAGCCGCATAAGTATTATCACATGTAAATAAATGCACTTAGTACTACCTGTGTGTTGTCTGTTGGGAGTCTGGCCCAAGTTGACCATTGTGCATTCTGTGAGGCAAAGACACCAACTACTTGCCAAAGGGACGTTTTGTTTAGAGTCAGGAACAATGCTAGACAGTGAGAGTGAAACATATTTGGTTAACCCAATGTGTGTGTTGACTAGCAAGTGGTTACTCAAGGTTACAAGCATGAAGTGCAACAGGTGTCATGCAGTCAATGTTAATAGTGAATGAAGTCACACCACAAGTGCCGGGTCTACCCATGTATATTAGCAGGCAAACAACATTGGGCTGACAGGTAAACACTGCAAGTGTGAGTGTGTGTGAGGCAGTCATCAGTGTGTGAGTCCAAAAACCTTCAATTTGGGAAAATGTTTTGATCACAACATCCCTCCAAAGCATGTCGCATGACGAACCCAGACAGGTAATCATATATGAATACATGTGTTGCACTGTGTACCATTTCCATCATGATTACCACGCGCACTGCTCAACAATGTCTGTAGATAGATAATGTAAAGCCATGGCCAACCTGACAGATACCTGTCCATAGGTAAAACACCTACTTACACATTGCCAAACACTGCCAGCAAAGACAAATGCATGTGCATAACATTGCTTGAGCACACTTGCTAATTCCCACACAGTACATCATGATGTAGACCTGTATATAGCAAACAATGATATTTAATGTCAACAGAAAAATTTTAATTACTAAAACAACCTAACCTACACTATCTAACTAATCTAACCTAACCTACACTACATAATCCTACATACTATCTAAAACTATTTTAAGTTAGCCTAGCTTACTCTACACATTTAGCACGACATGATAAACATCTACCTCCCACCCCCTTAAGACACGTCTTCACACAAGGACAACAGAAACTACACCTAAACATTAACTAACTACACATAAAATCCTAAACAATCATAGATTTTTGGGGTACTTTTTGAAATTTTGTATTTTGTTTTCATAACACATATATGATACATCAACCTCCACCCCAAAAAAACACAATGTACCCCTACCCATTATATTTGTTCCCACCCCTACAAAACCCCTAAAATCCCTACCCCTACACTATAACTTCACTAACTAACCTAAACTAAGCTATAAAACCATTGAGATCAACATTAAAACTATGTACAGGGGAGGGCAGAAAGGCTCTCTGTGGCTAACATGTGGCTAGGGTCTTGCCAGTGCCTGCTTCACTTCCTGAGGCAGTGTAAAATCCCAGTCCATCATGTGCTCAAGCACTGCCACCTTCAACTTTAGGTCCGACAGGGCCTTCTTTATGTCATGCTCAAATGAGCTAGCCCCTCCTGTGGGCTGAGATGTGGGGACTTGTGGTTGTGAGGGTATGCTGATAGAGGTGCTGGGTACCGGTGCCTTGGAGGTACCTTGGCTGCCCGACCCTCTTTTCGTTTGTTTGTCTTGTCCAAGCTCGGAGGTCCCTGAGGGAAGAATTTTCATTTGCCCAGAGCCTTCTCCTCCTCATCTCGCTTCTTCATTGCCCTGTGAGACTCGTCAAATGTGGAGGTATCGGTCCTTTCTGAGGTTGTGCTTCCTCAACTGCTCTGGGGTCATGTTGTTTGCTTAAGCAAAAAGGACAACTGTCAGTCAAAGGGTGACTAGGAACAGGTACAAACATCATGAAACAATAATATTTTCACATCAAAGGTAGCAGCACCTACAGCTTAAATTCGTCTGGCAGCTTAGAGTGAGCATACACATGCCTATTATCTACCTTTTCAGATTTACAAAGGCCAAAGTACAAAGGAATGGCAATTGTTGCGCAATGCAATTGCAATACTTTAGCACATCTAGGTATTACCACGTCAGAACATAGTATGCTTATGAACAATGCTGTTTTGTACCCATGGTATGGTACAATGGTCATCTTTGCTGAACATGAGTGTGCATTTTTTTATCCTGCAATGGCCTTTATGCCTTTGGCATTTTCCACAGTAAGATGTGCAATGTCTTCAAAGTACATGTTTCACAACATAATTTTACTGATATGGCAAGGACCCATATCAGGACACATTGCTAACTATACTGAACACTTGGCAGGTGTTATATGTAACATCGGACGCTGGATAAGTACCTCACATCACATAGAGACATTTAAAACCTCTCCTATCTGAACTGTTGTAAAGTCCATGGTGGACCATGCCACCGCTCATTACATGCTCCCAATATCATAGCATGTGCAACTGACATGCATTCCGAATTGTTCACATCCACGGCCATGTTCTGATGTGTGTCCACTACCACATATTTTCACATAGTCTTCCACTGTAATCATGGGTTTCCTGACAAGCCTCTTTCATGTGGTCCATCCCAGATTGGCATTGTATTCTCCTTGACATTAGTCAGAGTCTGATACTCATGCAACAATTAACGTCCACTTTTCCTGACCTATTAACCATTATACAAAAGTTTATTTGTGGTAGGGATGCACGTTGAATCTGGTAATTCACACAGCATCGGCCATCACACTCAATCCTTGCACTACACAATTAGTATTGACGAAGGCACTCACTGGTGATGTTGGGGTCCTTGAAACCATCCACCTCACCAACTGTGTGATGGTGGTCTACTTACAAGACATAACATTTAAAACATATAAGTTAACTTAGAACACATATGTTATATGAAACAGAAGCACAGTACATATGCATAGCTATTGGCTATGTAACCCTTCAGGTTGTAAGTATTCAAATGGCACAGTTGACATGCCTGAATGATACACATTGCTAGGGCAGGCTGAAGTGTAAATACATACACCATATGCCAAAGCATGCACCTGTTGACAATTTGCGGAATCAGTTCTTCAACCTCCTCACTACAATATTTCATTATGGTGGCTGACTTGGATGAGTCTCTGCATCCGCATAACTCACATACCATACTCAGCAAGGTATAGAAATACCCATGCCCTCTTAATTTTGACACCAGGAAATGAGTACTCTACATACATCACATCGCAGCACTTCACTATGTGTCATTCAGGATTGTATGAGTGCTGCATTCCAATGCACACATACAAAAGCGTCGTACTCTGCCTTAGCATTTCTTTGTGCTGAGAGCAGTCCCTTGTAATATAATACCAATCATGTCAACAATGCACACATATGTGCAGCATAGATCAAGGGTACATGTATATGCTAAGCACACCAAGGGGCTAATTTGCAAGCCCCTTGCATCACTGAAGCCTCACTTTTTTACATATGAAAAGTGGCGCACTGGTGCCGCTAGGGGCTACTAAATAAACACTGTTGTTGGTAAGGTGGTCTGCTATAACTCAACAGACTGCCCCTTCATCAATGACTTCTGCCAAAATCTGCATTTTCTCTGCCTTGCTGGCCAGTACAGGGGAAATCCTCGTTGAGCTGCGCAACACCATTACTTGTGAATTGCACTCCCACAGAGTTTTGCAGACAACTTTGGGGCTTATTTACAAGGCCCTAGTGCTGCTGGTGCATCACTTTTGAAAGGGAAAACGTGACGCCCCAGCAGTGCATAGGCTTGTAAATAAGCCCCTTTATGTGTAACGTATGTTCTGTAATGGCCCATTACTGCTGTACCTGACAAATGCTTGTGGTGAAAGAAGCACCTCTGGAGCTGATCTGCACTACCTGGTTTGTCATCATATGAGTTGTCTGGATGGGCTATGGGCACGTGCATCAACTCAGTGCTTCCCTGGGACTAATTTTTATCACCTACAGGGACACTAATACTTGTGAGGCCTGCTCAGTGTCACAGATAGCCCTAGTGCACAGATCATGCGAGTGCTATTGCCATGATATTTCCCTCATTTGCATGGGGGCATGGCTATTTTGTGCAAAAACACATATATGACACATCAACCTCCACCCCAAAAAAACACAATGTACCCCTACCCATTATATTTGTTCCCACCCCTACAAAACCCCTAAAATCCCTACCCCTACACTATAACTTCACTAACTAACCTAAACTAAGCTATAAAACCATTGAGATCAACATTAAAACTATGTACAGGGGAGGGCAGAAAGGCTCTCTGTGGCTAACATGTGGCTAGGGTCTTGCCAGTGCCTGCTTCACTTCCTGTAGCAGTGTAAAATCCCAGTCCATCATGTGCTCAAGCACCACCACCCTCAACTTTAGGTCCGACAGGGCCTTCTTTATGTCATGCTCAAATGAGCTAGCCCCTCCTGTGGGCTGAGATGTGGGGACTGGTGGTTGTGAGGGTATGCTGATAGAGGTGCTGGGTACCGGTGCCTTGGAGGTACCTTGGCTGCCCGACCCTCTTTTCGTTTGTTTGTCTTGTCCAAACTCGGAGGTCCCTGAGGGAAGAATTTTCATTTGCCCAGAGCCTTCTCCTCCTCATCTCGCTTCCTCATTGCCCTGTGAGACTCGTCAAATGTGGAGGTATCGGTCCTTTCTGAGGTTGTGCTTCCTCAACTGCTCTGGGGTCATGTTGTTTGCTTAAGCAAAAAGGACAACTGTCAGTCAAAGGGTGACTAGGAACAGGTACAAACATCATGAAACAATAATATTTTCACATCAAAGGTAGCAGCACCTACAGCTTAAATTCGTCTGGCAGCTTAGAGTGAGCATACACATGCCTATTATCTACCTTTTCAGATTTACAAAGGACAAAGTACAAAGGAATGGCAATTGTTGCGCAATGCAATTGCACCACCTTAGCACATCTAGGTATTACCACGTCAGAACATAGTATGCTTATGAACAATGCTGTTTTGTACCCATGGTATGGTACAATGGTCATCTTTGCTGAACATGAGTGTGCATTTTTTTATCCTGCAATGGCCTTTATGCCTTTGGCATTTTCCACAGTAAGATGTGCAATGTCTTCAAAGTACATGTCCCACAACATAATTTTACTGATATGGCAAGGACCCATATCAGGACACATTGCTAACTATACTGAACACTTGGCAGGTGTTATATGTAACATCGGACGCTGGATAAGTACCTCACATCACATAGAGACATTTAAAACCTCTCCTATCTGAACTGTTGTAAAGTCCATGGTGGACCATGCCACCGCTCATTACATGCTCCCAATATCATAGCATGTGCAACTGACATGCATTCCGAATTGTTCACATCCACGGCCATGTTCTGATGTGTATCCACTACCACATATTTTCACATAGTCTTCCACTGTGATCATGGGTTTCCTGACAAGCCTCTTTCATGTGGTCCATCCCAGATTGGCATTGTATTCTCCTTGACATTAGTCAGAGTCTGATACTCATGCAACAATTAACGTCCACTTTTCCTGACCTATTAACCATTATACAAAAGTTTATTTGTGGTAGGGATGCACGTTGAATCTGGTAATTCACACAGCATTGGCCATCACACTCAATCCTTGCACTACACAATTAGTATTGACGAAGGCACTCACTGGTGATGTTGGGGTCCTTGAAACCATCCACCTCACCAACTGTGTGTGATGGTGGTCTACTTACAAGACATAACATTTAAAACATATAAGTTAACTTAGAACACATATGTTATATGAAACAGAAGCACAGTACATATGCATAGCTATTGGCTATGTAACCCTTCAGGTTGTAAGTATTCAAATGGCACAGTTGACATGCCTGAATGATACACATTGCTAGGGCAGGCTGAAGTGTAAATACATACACCATATGCCAAAGCATGCACCTGTTGACAATTTGCGGAATCAGTTCTTCAACCTCCTCACTACAATATTTCATTATGGTGGCTGACTTGGATGAGTCTCTGCATCCGCATAACTCACATACCATACTCAGCAAGGTATAGAAATACCCATGCCCTCTTAATTTTGACACCAGGAAATGAGTACTCTACATACATCACATCGCAGCACTTCACTATGGGGCCGATTCCGATCTCGGTGGGTAGGGCTCCGAATCGGATTCGGCATAACCGGATCCGATTCGGAGCCCTATTTCCCGACCGATTCGCACGCGCGTCCGGACGAGCGAGTACGATGCGAAATCGCCGACCGACTCGTTCGGGCGTCCCAACCGCTCCGACCGACTCGTTCCCGGGTCTAACCGCACCGACCGACTCGCTCGGACACGACTCGCACCACGCAATGGAGACGTTCCCCGGCCGGGTAAGTACGATGCGCGCCGCGAGCAGTCCGACCGACACGCGCCGTCCGGCTCGAAAGAGCAGTCGGAGCCGTACTTCGGGGGTCCGTGTTGGTCCCCCTGTACGCGTAGCCACGCGAGTCGCACACAGGGGGGACCCATGGGTCCCCCCTACCTGTGCGTGTACGGCGCGAGTCGCTTCGCCGCGTACCCGCTGTAGGGGGTGCCCTTGTTCGCCTCGCACCCATTGAGGCAATGGGAGCCCGCGTACGCGTTGTACGACCGGGTCCCATTGACTTCAATGGGAGTCCGACCGACTCGAGTACGATAGCATACGTACGCATCGTACTCGTTCGGTCGGGCTGCACGGGTCCGATTCGGTCGGAAATCTCTCCGGATCCGGCTCGGTCGGAGAGATTTTCTACCCGAATCGGAATCGGCCCCTATGTGTCATTCAGGATTGTATGAGTGCTGCATTCCAATGCACACATACAAAAGCATCGTACTCTGCCTTAGCATTTCTTTGTGCTGAGAGCGGTCCCTTCTAATATAATACCAATCATGTCAACAATGCACACATATGTGCAGCATAGATCAAGGGTACATGTATATGCTAAGCACACCAAGGGGCTATTTGCAAGCCCCTTGCATCACTGAAGCCTCACTTTTATTACATATGAAAAGTGGCGCACTGGTGCCGCTAGGGGCTACTAAATAAACACTGTTGTTGGTAAGGTGGTCTGCTATAACTCAACAGACTGCCCCTTCATCAATGACTTCTGCCAAAATCTGCATTTTCTCTGTCTTGCTGGCCAGTACAGGGGAAATCCTCGTTGAGCTGCGCAACACCATTACTTGTGAATTGCACTCCCACAGAGTTTTGCAGACAACTTTGGGGCTTATTTACAAGGCCCTAGTGCTGCTGGTGCATCACTTTTGAAAGGGAAAACGTGACGCCCCAGCAGCGCATAGGCTTGTAAATAAGCCCCTTTATGTGTAACGTATGTTCTGTAATGGCCCATTACAGCTGTACCTGACAAATGCTTGTGGTGGAAGAAGCACCTCTGGAGCTGATCTGCACTACCTGGTTTGTCATCATATGAGTTGTCTGGATGGGCTATGGGCACGTGCATCAACTCAGTGCTTCCCTGGGACTCATTTTTATCACCTACAGGGACACTAATACTTGTGAGGCCTGCTCAGTGTCACAGATAGCCCTAGTGCACAGATCGTGCGAGTGCTATTGCCATGATATTTCCCTCATTTGCATGGGGGCATGGCTATTTTGTGCAAAAACACATATATGACACATCAACCTCCACCCCAAAAAACACAATGTACCCCTACCCATTATATTTGTTCCCACCCCTACAAAACCCCTAAAATCCCTACCCCTACACTATAACTTCACTAACTAACCTAAACTAAGCTATAAAACCATTGAGATCAACATTAAAACTATGTACAGGGGAGGGCAGAAAGGCTCTCTGTGGCTAACATGTAGCTAGGGTCTTGCCAGTGCCTGCTTCACTTCCTGTAGCAGTGTAAAATCCCAGTCCATCATGTGCTCAAGCACTGCCACCCTCAACTTTAGGTCCGACAGGGCCTTCTTTATGTCATGCTCAAATGAGCTAGCCCCTCCTGTGGGCTGAGATGTGGGGACTGGTGGTTGTGAGGGTATGCTGATAGAGGTGCTGGGTATCGGTGCCTTGGAGGTACCTTGGCTGCCCGACCCTCTTTTCGTTTGTTTGTCTTGTCCAAGCTCGGAGGTCCCTGAGGGAAGAATTTTCATTTGCCCAGAGCCTTCTCCTCCTCATCTCGCTTCCTCATTGCCCTGTGAGACTCGTCAAATGTGGAGGTATCGGTCCTTTCTGAGGTTGTGCTTCCTCAACTGCTCTGGGGTCATGTTGTTTGCTTAAGCAAAAAGGACAACTGTCAGTCAAAGGGTGACTAGGAACAGGTACAAACATCATGAAACAATAATATTTTCACTTCAAAGGTAGCAGCACCTACAGCTTAAATTCGTCTGGCAGCTTAGAGTGAGCATACACATGCCTATTCTCTACCTTTTCAGATTTACAAAGGCCAAAGTACAAAGGAATGGCAATTGTTGCGCAATGCAATTGCACACCTTAGCACATCTAGGTATTACCACGTCAGAACATAGTATGCTTATGAACAATGCTGTTTTGTACCCATGGTATGGTACAATGGTCATCTTTGCTGAACATGAGTGTGCATTTTTTTATCCTGCAATGGCCTTTATGCCTTTGGCATTTTCCACAGTAAGATGTGCAATGTCTTCAAAGTACATGTCCCACAACATAATTTTACTGATATGGCAAGGACCCATATCAGGACACATTGCTAACTATACTGAACACTTGGCAGGTGTTATATGTAACATCGGACGCTGGATAAGTACCTCACATCACATAGAGACATTTAAAACCTCTCCTATCTGAACTGTTGTAAAGTCCATGGTGGACCATGCCACCGCTCATTACATGCTCCCAATATCATAGCATGTGCAACTGACATGCATTCCGAATTGTTCACATCCACGGCCATGTTCTGATGTGTATCCACTACCACATATTTTCACATAGTCTTCCACTGTGATCATGGGTTTCCTGACAAGCCTCTTTCATGTGGTCCATCCCAGATTGGCATTGTATTCTCCTTGACATTAGTCAGAGTCTGATACTCATGCAACAATTAACGTCCACTTTTCCTGACCTATTAACCATTATACAAAAGTTTATTTGTGGTATGGATGCACGTTGAATCTGGTAATTCACACAGCATCGGCCATCACACTCAATCCTTGCACTACACAATTAGTATTGACGAAGGCACTCACTGGTGATGTTGGGGTCCTTGAAACCATCCACCTCACCAACTGTGTGTGATGGAGGTCTACTTACAAGACATAACATTTAAAACATATAAGTTAACTTAGAACACATATGTTATATGAAACAGAAGCACAGTACATATGCATAGCTATTGGCTATGTAACCCTTCAGGTTGTAAGTATTCAAATGGCACAGTTGACATGCCTGAATGATACACATTGCTAGGGCAGGCTGAAGTGTAAATACATACACCATATGCCAAAGCATGCACATGTTGACAATTTGCGGAATCAGTTCTTCAACCTCCTCACTACAATATTTCATTATGGTGGCTGACTTGGATGAGTCTCTGCATCCGCATAACTCACATACCATACTCAGCAAGGTATAGAAATACCCATGCCCTCTTAATTTTGACACCAGGAAATGAGTACTCTACATACATCACATCGCAGCACTTCACTATGTGTCATTCAGGATTGTATGAGTGCTGCATTCCAATGCACACATACAAAAGCATCGTACTCTGCCTTAGCATTTCTTTGTGCTGAGAGCGGTCCCTTCTAATATAATACCAATCATGTCAACAATGCACACATATGTGCAGCATAGATCAAGGGTACATGTATATGCTAAGCACACCAAGGGGCTAATTTGCAAGCCCCTTGCATCACTGAAGCCTCACTTTTTTACATATGAAAAGTGGCGCACTGGTGCCGCTAGGGGCTACTAAATAAACACTGTTGTTGGTAAGGTGGTCTGCTATAACTCAACAGACTGCCCCTTCATCAATGACTTCTGCCAAAATCTGCATTTTCTCTGTCTTGCTGGCCAGTACAGGGGAAATCCTCGTTGAGCTGCGCAACACCATTACTTGTGAATTGCACTCCCACAGAGTTTTGCAGACAACTTTGGGGCTTATTTACAAGGCCCTAGTGCTGCTGGTGCATCACTTTTGAAAGGGAAAACGTGACGCCCCAGCAGCGCATAGGCTTGTAAATAAGCCCCTTTATGTGTAACGTATGTTGTGTAATGGCCCATTACAGCTGTACCTGACAAATGCTTGTGGTGAAAGAAGCACCTCTGGAGCTGATCTGTACTACCTGGTTTGTCATCATATGAGTTGTCTGGATGGGCTATGGGCACGTGCATCAACTCAGTGCTTCCCTGGGACTCATTTTTATCACCTACAGGGACACTAATACTTGTGAGGCCTGCTCAGTGTCACAGATAGCCCTAGTGCTCAGATCGTGCGAGTGCTATTGCCATGATATTTCCCTCATTTGCATGGGGGCATGGCTATTTTGTGCAAAAAGTCATGTGAGCCATGCTTAATGTCACCACTAGTCATCAATGGGTAAATGAGATACATAGGAAAACATACTAATCAAGTGTACTTACCAACTTCTTCACCAACTTGCATGCTAACGTAGTCTAGGAGGTCAGACTCTGTGCCAACCACATCCGCCCAGCGATGTTTAAGCTGAGACCATCCCGTCTACTCCGAACAGCCTCAGCATCTGTTACTGCTCCTTCTCCCAACGTTGCTTCCCCACCACCACGGGGTAGCCCAGGAGTACACATCCACCACTGGCTACTCGGCAGGTAATAGGTCACCAGTCACAGGAAGCTCCCAAACTCCTCTTTGCTCATGGGGTGAGCCCTACCCTTTCCAAGCATGATCCCACCCAAACACAACAAACGCCCAAACAAAACGAACCCCAAAACCCACAACTAGCCCTTTAACAACAATACCCCAGAAGACAAACAACCGACTGAACACAGGACAATACACAACAATACACAACAAAACAGCACAAAAAGGACTTGAGGGACATGACAGGGACAGCAGACAGAACTAACCAGCTCCAAACACACCAAATCACTCTCCACCACAACCAAGACACAGCCACTCACAAGCTCAGACAGTAAAACTGTGACTTAAAGTGAAAATGAAAGTAACTTTAGACTTCGTGGTTTGCAGCATGGATGATCCATGACATCACTTCCCTTTATCCATAACATCACTTCCTGGGCAGATGTGTCACACTTTTGGCCCATGCGTCGTTTTTCTTTACGCTAACAGCCAATGCGTCGATTTCACACAAGGCCTGACAAGGCACCGTGCGATCATTCAGATGCGTCGGCTGGGAAGAGTCATTTTCAGCTGACGCGGTGGCTGCATAATTCATGCTTTAGGCTCTTGCTTTATTTGTTTTTGACGCAATAGCGCAAATGTGTGTTTTTGTGTGTATTATTTAAAAGGAGTGCTGTGGTGGGTGTTAATAGTGGAGTTCTGCTTAAGGTCGTTGCATGTATTTAATATGTGTGTTGACAGTGTACACATGTGTGAGTTAATGCTTTTCAGGGATCATACTGCGCATATGGCCCAATCCCTCTGATAGCGCATGGGCACACCTTACAAGAGGTGCCCTGTGTGCTAAATTGGTATTAGCACCCAAGGACATTGCGTTAGCTTCCCCCATGGATGCCACAAACTAGCACTGTCATGGGGTGGACCGCAGTGCATGCATCAGGCTGTGGAGATACTTGGGAGGGTTACATTTTCCCTTGCAGGCAAGTGCTGCAATTGGCTGCAAACACCTGGAAGGAAAGGCATGGATGGCGCCATATGATTGGTTGAGTTTAGGCCAGTCATATTCAAGGGTCATACCCCACAGGAAAGTAACAGAGTCGTCATTTGGGGGCCACATGATTCTCACTCATGCTGATGGTGCTACGCTAGATCACCATGCATGCCTTGGTGTCACCTCCTACATATTGCTGACAGTAAGGCTGCACAAATCACACCATAACTACACTCTGCATCAAGGCGTGGTTGTTTGTGCATAGCAGTGGGTGTTCACATGCAAAACTCACGTAGTTTGACACTGAGACAGGTGATGAAACTCAGATGGACCTGGCACAATCCAAAACTTGACAGACATCCCCAGTAGAGCCTGAACAAGGATGCATCATTTGATGTAACCTTGGGTAATCTGTTTCCATATGTCCTGCATGCTGTTGCTCACATTGGCCATGTACAACTATTCCATGAATGGTTTATGTGCAGGGAAGTGTTGAGAGAACCCACTATATCCTGTTGTGGTACACAAATGTTGGCTGTGTGGCCTTGTGTCTGGAAGGATATGTGTGGGCCATGCACATAGCAATTGCACATAGTCTTTACCACCAAGCATTGCCTATTATTTGTGGATCATGAGGCCAACTTGTCTAGCCACAACTATTCAGGTGTAATACAAATATGAATATATTTGCCATTGGGACACATCACAATATGTTTCTAGGTTGTGTGGTTACTTGAAGTTTGGTGATGGGTATGCATTCAGACATGAAGTTCACCTGAAATTTTCTAGCCACATTGGAAATTCTATAAATTGGGATGCATCGGTGCATGGCACCTTGGCTTTATTGACCTTGCTTTATGTGATTTCTGATGTTCAATTGTTATATATTCTGAATCTGGGTGTTGTATCTTCAGATTCACACTAAGGGCCTTATTACGAGTACCTTAATCGCGGTGGCGGTCCGACTGCCATATTAGGAGTGTGGCTGTGGGACCGCCACAATACCGCCAAGCATATTCTGACCTGCATATCCACTGCCCTTTTCATGGCGGGACCCGCCATGAAAAGGGTGGCGGGCATGCAGGTAAGGGGGCCCTAACAGGTCCCCGTCCAATTCTGACTCTGGGGTACATGTGGGGGCACATGTTGAGCCCCCCTGGAATTGCACCCCCGTTCCTACACGGTGTGGCATGCATGACTTGGTGCTGGTTAGGCTCTCCTATGAGCCTAACACAGCTGCCGCCATGAGCCTGCCGCAGCACCGCCCATCTGCCCTGGATTACACTCATAATCTGGCAGGTGGGCTCACCTCAGCCTTGGCAGTCTTCCTGGGACCGCAGCGGTGTCGGTCCCATTGGAAGACCACCAAAATCGTAATTAGGCCCTAAGACTGTACTGATAGGAGTGAAGCCATTGTCTGTATCTGAGTGCAATACACCAACATGGTAGGCTGAGGTAAGCCATTGTCTGTATCTGAGTGCAGCACACCAACATGGTAGGCTTCATCACTGCTGGTCCTATTGGCATCTTAGACTAGTGGGGTAAGTGTGACTGCATTCTCTCTAGGTAGACACTGTTGCACTTGCAAAGTGTAGTATGTAGCATTTGTATGTGTGATATGAGGTCTCCTAATGGATTTCATATGTGGATGCAGTTTTTGATGTAGCATATGTAGACTGTAGGTTTGGGACTGAGTTCTTATGCACATACTATGTGGATGATTTGACAGTGATCATACTATTAGTGGACTCTACTATTGTCCACAAGTATGAGACCATACAAATGACTAGCTGTAGGAGAGACACAGACAGTCATAGCACATAATCCACTTTACCACACCATATTAATTGTGGTTGGCAATGGAGGACCATTTGATACAGGTAGCTGACATGCACACTGTTTTGTTTGTACCAGATGTTGTCCTATGCTGTTTATTATACATAGCCACATACATTTTCTGTGTGGTAATTAGTAGCAGGTGTGATGTGAATGTTTTGATGTTTACTGTGAATATGAAATCAAAATGCATATACACTGGCAGTGCACATATGTTTATTTACATATATATGTACACAGTTTCAAGTAGACATCATTTTGTGACATCATGCAAGTCACTCATTCTTTAGTGAAAAATTGTGAATGATATGCCCGCTCTTCCGTTTTGCTGCTACTGATGGAACAGTTTGATGTGGCTCCTCATCTTCCTCATCCTCATTGTTGGCACAGTTCCTGCTCATCATTGGCATCAGCCCATGGTACGTGTCTGCACATAAATATTGTACAATATGCAGCAAAGAAGTGTAATTTTGCATTCCATATGTGGAGCGTAGAGCAATTGGCCCCCAGACATATCCAGACTCCTGAAGCTGGATTTCAGTACGCCGAATGTCCGCTCTACTATGGACTGGGTCCTGCTTAGCGCATGATTGTTCCTCCGTTGTGGTTCTGTCTGGTTTTTTTTTAGAGGAGTCATCACCCACTGCTGCAGAGCATATCCTTGGTTAGCTGCAAAGACAGGAGGGGTAAAATGAGTTAAGAGTCATGACAAGGGATGACTCCACATCCATGTGGATTCTGTTATATGTCCTGAATGACTCATACACTTTGCCTGCTGTGAGAGACCTGCTATTACTTTGGAAATGACTGACACTGGGCTACACATACAAGTGTGCTGTCCTCTGTGATTCACTTAGTATTTGTCATACTTGGGAGTGTCGATGCCATGAAGCCATGAAGGTGATGACTTTTCACCAGTAAGGAGAGTCAGTTAGCCATTGAGTAGACAAATCTCTGACACTCATCTAGTGTGTCTGTTATTGACTACTATTGCCACTTCTGAACTGATACAAGTCTGATTTTACAACCTGTAGATGGAGCTGATGATGTTGCATACTTCAGTCACTCATATTTGACTGTGAGAGTTGGAGTCAATGTTGTTAAATGTGTACTGCCATGGGGAGGGTTGTGAATGGATATCAATGTGGGACATGATAGTGTACACGTGGCAGTGCACGGTGTACACTATGTTGACAGTACACAAGGGTTTTGAGTTATGTGGGAGTCTTGCACTGTACAATGCAACTGGTAGACTAACCACACTACAGTGTCACACTGCTTGGGGATAGTGTAGGACATATTTTCCACATGATTTTGTGTCCAGGGTTTGGTGCCTGAGCTGCCAGGAAATGTGAAGCATTGCTCCAAGACAGGCACAATATTCCCAAGATTACTGTGTTGTTGACTGTCATGGGAGATGTAGTTTGTGCATGAGGCTGTACCTTGCTGCACAGTCTGGAGCCTTGGAGAACTGATAGAGTGGTTTGTGCATCACAAAACAGTGTGCATATAGGATGGTATGTGTGTATATGATGAGTAATGTAATGTGGCATGTAGATATGATCTTGCAAGGGTAAAATATGACTAAATGTCTCCGTTTCACAGGTCTGGGATACATCATATGTCTCATGACAATGGGATTTATCTGTGGACACACAGACTGAAGGAAGGGAATCCTTTACGTCAACACGGTGTTTGCACACAGCATTTCACATAGTGTTACATTAGTGAGGCTCTTTCAAAAAATTGAATGCATACACAGGACCTCATGTAGCAGTTGTTGCCACAGGGCAGCACTGGATGTCATCTGGCTGCGCTAACCTGCATCCAAAGTGAAGGGCTGGAATGTGCCATATTCCTAACATTCGTCATTTCGAATCCCAACTGACTATGATTGATTCCGGAATTTTGGTTCTACGAAGCGTTTTGGAAACAGATAATAAACTGAACGAAGACAGACCCTTGCATTAAATGATTCCCATCAACAGCTGAGGCAGGCAACTATTTGGCCCTTGCTTCATCATCTCTCCATCCAAGCCACAAGGGAAGAGCAGTTCCTACAAAAGATACCACCAAGTCCAGGTCCTGACGAAAACCCCAAAATGAATGTGGGGTTGGAAACGCGTTGACCCAGGCCTCTGGGACAAGATACTTTTACAAGTGCCCGAGGAGAAAAGAGCATAAATAATTTTTCTCCTATTGTGATCACTTTCAATCTTAAAGTCCCAGGGCTACACACATAGGCAGGAGACTCTTAAAATTTGATGTCTGCATCTCCGCCCCAGTGTGTTTATTTATCAATACAGGACTGGTGATCTGTGTTATGTTCAACTGTGTTCAACTGTGTTTATTCATTTTGACCAATTATGTTCGATTTTGTTCAGTGTCAAATAATTTTTAACTGTCTGTGTATGCAATGTTAAACCGGAAATTGTGTTCTTTAACATGACGTACTGATAATGTGTATATTGTTTTTCCAAATTTGAGAATAACTGTGAAATAAATCACACGAGCTTGTGGATTAACAACACCGGCTCGTTGTATGTTAATTTGTGTATTTAACTTGTGCCACTAGAAACTTTTTGTGTAAAAAAAGTATTGTGGTCCTTTCTAGTGTGCATTCTGGACCCAAACCTTTCTTAGATTTACATATTCCTAACATACAGCACATCAATGGTTCGTACGTATAAACACCATCACATATTAGTGACTATCCCCAACACCCCCCTTGCAGCATGGTGCACATGTGTCAGCGTTGTGTACTCAAATAACTTAATGGTTTCAGGGACACATTCCTGCACCAAAAGCAAACAATGTATGCACTTTTCCTCATTCTATGGGCCCATTCTGATGCGGGTTGGAAAAGCTTCCCGACCGAGGGCCTGATTCTGATGCGGTTAGGAAGGCCTCCTAACGGCATTTGCTCCTTCCAAATCGGATCGGGAACGTGTCTTCCCGACCGAGGGCCCAATTCTGATGCGGTTAGGAACAAATGTTCCCATTGAAGTCAATGGGAGTTCAACCAAATCGTATCTGGAAGCATCCGGATGCATCCTACTCCGCCGGTCGGACTTTCCCGATCCGAGTGGGTCGGAAACCATTTCCCAACCGATTCGGTCGGGAAGCTTTTCCAACCCGCATCAGAATCGGGCCCTATGTGTCCTGTGGAATGCACGACACATAGTAATTGGACATGACAAACAGACATGTAATTATGTATCCTAATTTCACCCCCCCTTGAGATGCACACTATTTGCAAACAGTCCCAGGGCCCCTGATCCTTGGATATGTGGAAATGTGTGAGATCTTTATTGGTGTTGCATGGGAAAAGACACTGCAAGGCCCATGGAACACATTGTTAACGTAAGGTGCTTCAATGCTGCACTTTGCTCTGGCGTGCCTGGCTGCATATCTGTGAGGCCATGCACGGGCACGCAGACTGACTTTGCATTGCCTCATTGATATGAGTTGGAGACCTGCTTCACCAGAGCATCATGACCAGTGGTGCTCCAGCAGTGCAGTTCACTTGTGCATGTGGCCCACAGTGGTGAAGGCGGTCTCAACATGTGTGACTTGTAGGATTGTGTTGCACATATGCCATGTAGTCTGGTGCAAGTATGTAGGCCCACACAAATTATGTATGCACTGTCTCATTCAGCCCACGACTAATATGGCAACGTATTCCAACAAATTTGACTATCATGTGGTCTGTCATGTGCTTGAAAAGTACTTACCAACCAGTAGGCCATTCACATATGTCCCATTCTGGAAGCTCTCATTGATGGTGGAATGATGGAAGATGAAGGAATCATGAGCAGTGCCCTGGTTCTTGCAAAGTCATTGATGAAGAGGCCCAGATGGTCCACGATTGCCTACACTTTCATGAAATGCGTATGCTTCCTATTGCAGTACAGGTGTGATGTACTCGCTGGAGGCACAAGTTGCACGAGTGAAGTCCATTGCCACCAACAAATGTGGACATCCTTCAATGGCAAAAAAGCCTTGCTTGTTTTCCTGTTGGTTCTGCATTGTGTTGGGGAAGGAGATGGTCTGGAGTGTGAGGCTTATGACAGCATCCAGGACGGAGGGGAGGAATTTAGAGAAGGATGCCTGGGATACTCCTGCCACTCTGGCTGTGGTGGGTTGGAAAGTTCCTGACGCCAGCTTGTATAGGACAGCCAGTAGCTTGGTCTGCTGAGGGATGTTGGTGCACCACTCTGATTTTGGCAGCAGCCTTGGTGCAGTATGGTACAGGAGGCAGACAATGGACTCCCTCCTGAGCCTATAATAGGCAAAGACTTCCTTCTCCCTGAGGTCAATCAGGGTAATCCTCTAGCGGTATGTCCACTCCCTTCTCCTGCACTCCCTCCATGGTGATGGTGGAGGTGGTGGTGGTCATGGTGGTGGTGGTGGTCTTCTTGGTGCTCAGAGCTGCAGTAGGAGTAGGTCCATGGTGTCATTGAACTTGCCAGAGTGATTTGGGTATGTTCTGCTTTTATACCAATGGAGATGCGTCATTTTTATGCCTGCTTTTCCGTAGCAGTAAAATTCTGCCACTATTGTGTGGGATTCTGCGCCTCTGCTGCCAAAGTAGTACCATTTTCCAAAATCATTGTAAATACGGCTGCTTCAGTTTTGCGTGCCTTTACTCCAATTACTTAGGGATAGATTATATAATACTAGTTAGGTGTGATCAATACTGGGGGCTATGTGGTTTCTGGGGAATGATTGGTGAGCTAGTCAAATAACACCTCTTTTCTTCTCACTCCGAGACTTATAGCCTTGCAATTATAATGATAAAGCAAAATTACAATTACCATAGTGAAATGTAGGTAATAATAAAACAAAGCAATTGTGAAGAACCCGGGACAACTTTAGAAGAGATGGTCAATAACAACAGAACCACATGCAGCAGGGAAAACAAATGTTGGCGCAATCCAAGTGACAGGAGCGGAGTTCCAGTCCCTTGGAGATTTGAGGTTTTTTCAATTAACATGCCAGTAGTTGATGGAGCCTGAGTTGCATGCAGGTTAGTATGGTCTTTATAAAATCAGGACCACGGGTATCGATACAAGAGGGCAAAAAAACTAACTAGAGCTGGAGTTGGAAGTTAACATCTGGGCAGTGGAAAGATGCCCCGGGCTCCGGAGTTATGAGCTGTCATATGCACAATGTCTGTGACCAGGATCACCCTCATGGAATAACCAGCCTTTGCTCAGTCTCAGTAACTGCCACAGACTAAGGCCATTCAGTGAGGGTCACACCTCTCAGTGAGGTCTGAACAGTGGACACCCCATGGGCCATGCAGGCAGCATGAACCCCCTGAGTGAATGTACGCAGGGCCCACTCCAGGCCCCAAATCCGGTTTTCTCATTCCCACAGCAGGAGGGGGAGGGGACAAACAGGCTGTGGGGTGCCTGATTGCAGAGGCCCCATTAGTCCAGTCCCCATTGTAGTCCCAGGGCGCTCACCCTCATCAGCCCATAGATTTACCAATGCGAAAGAAGCCCGCATCCATCTTGCCTCCCTCGGAGAGGAGGTTAAAAAGTAACACAATCTAGTAAAATGTGTTATTGATTAGTAGGACAAGGCTGTTACCTCTGATATGGGTGTTTTCAAGATTTTTACAAAATGTTATGATTGTTTATTCTCCTCCTGGGCAAATTTCTATTAGGCAGTAGATACTGAGTAGTTTTATATCAATGCCTAACAAGCGAGACTTGCTTGATTTCTGTGTCTTAGATAATGATTTTTATCAGTAGATGAAATGACTAATGCTAGCAGAGTACAAAACTAATAAAAGGGCAATGGCGCACCTTGTCTTGAGTTTATGACTATTTCAAGCCATACATTTTCAGAGTTATATAATCTGATATATAATAAACACGTTAAGGGAAAATTGCTGTGTGCAGTGATTGGAAAGATTTCAAGAGCTGATAAGCTTATTGGTTTTCTTCTAATTTTATAGCATAATAGTTTCAAAAATATATCCTCAAGATTGAGGTCTTTTCTGCCATACCTTATTTGCAGCAAGTAAATGAGTTCTCTTCAGACAACTCCAGGGTTAGTTGAACATTATTACTACAGTGACTTTTAATGACTGACCACTGGCTATTAGGGCCCTCGATGCTGAAACGCATTCAACCATGTTGATTCTTTTTTATTGAATCTTTCAAATGATGTAGCTTTACTTGTAATTGTTTAACAATGATTAGGAATTCATACAGTCTTTTATAAGGTGGTGTTTTGGAAACCCTTACAGCATTGAAAATAGGGACATTGGCCAGGCCCCAACTTTTCAAGGGGCCTCCTGATATAATTAGGACAGCCGTAAGCCTCTTTCTCTCTCTCCATCTCTCTCTCTCACTCTTTCTCTTTCTCTCTTTCTCTCCTGCTCCTCCTTATGTTTATGTTTATGGGTTTTATAGAGCGCATAGCTGCCCATGGGCCTCCCAGCGCTGCGAAATAAGAGAAGTGCAGATACCTATCAGCCTGGGAATAGCCAGGTCTTTAGTTTTTTCCTGAAAGTTTGTTCCTCCGTGATCATTCTTAGCTCTAGTGGAATTGAGTTCCATAATTTCGGTGCCAGATGTGAGAAGGATCTTCCCCCCCATCTGGCTCTCCTTATTCTGGTAGTTGTGGCAAGATGTTCCGAGGAGGATCTCAGAATTCTGTCTGGAATGTATGGAGTGATCAAAGTTTTCAGTAGTGTTGGACCTTTCCCCTTAAGGGCTCTATGAGCTATGCATAGCGCTTTAAACTTGATCCTTCCATGCACGGGCAGCCAGTGTAATGATTTCAAGGCAGACTTAGTGGATTCATGCCGAGGAATTTTTCGTAAAATTCTGACTGCCGCGTTTTGCACCACCTGCAGTCTGTTAAGAACATATTTAGGTGACCCCAGAAAGAGAACATTCCCATAGTCCAGGCGAGACACCACCAATGCCTGCACCACTGTTCTTTGTGCTTTCTTTGGGATGATGTCCAGGATTTTTCTGAGCATCCTCAGGGTTCCAAAACAAGTGGCCGCGAGTTTGCTGGCTTGAGTTTCCATTGTGAGGTGGTTATCTAACCAAAAACCCAGGTTTTTTATAGAGTTTTTATGTCCTGGTGGGTGCCCTAGTTCTTCCGGCCAATTCATGAAAATATGTGGATTTATTTTATTACCCAAAAACATAAGTTCAGTCTTGTCCCCATTAAGTTTTAGCCTGCTGTGGGTCATCCAGCTGGTTATTTTTATCATGCACGGGACTACCGAATTATTTCTAGAATCGGCATCCTTTGCCACAGAAATTACCAATTGGGTGTCATCTGCATATGTAATTATTGACAGTCCAAATTCCTGGACAATGTCCGCCAATGGCTGCATATAAAGGTTGAACAGTGTGGGGCTCAGGGAAGAGCCCTGAGGAACCCCACATGTAACTTTGAAACTGTCAGATAGCAATCCTCCTTCAGTGGTTTGGAAGGATCGATCATTCAAAAAAGATACGATCCATTTTAGGGCCTGACCCTGAATTCCTGCCCTTTCAAGCCTGGATGTGAGCGTCGTGTGGTCCACAGTATCAAATGCTGCACTCAAATCCAGCAAAAGGATAGCTGCCTCGCCCCCCTGGTCTAGAATGCCCTTCAGTTTTTCTGTTACCAGCAGTAGTCCTCCTTAGCTCTCTATTTCAGCCTCTCAATGCCTACGTCTAACTTGGACTTTGTCTCTCTCTACCAATCCTTCCCTCACCATTCTCTCTTTCTATCTGCCTCTTTCTTGACCTCACCTGTCTGTCACTGTATCAGCTCTCTACTTTCCTCGTTCCCTCTTTTCACCCTCTATGCTTCTCTGAATTTTTCCTTTTCTTATTCTTGCATCCATATGATTCCCATGACTCTCTGTGTGCCTCTCTTCTTTCTTTCTACTCTACCTTCCTCTTCTTCATCTTTCTCTCTAACTCTCTATCTTGTTGTAGCTCACCTGTCAGCAATCACAAAATCCCCTCCCTTCTCTCTACCTCATTTCTTTCCCTGCCCCCTCTGACTACCATTGTCTTTTCTATCACACACTTTCTGACTGATGTCTCACTCCTTACCTCATTTCACCTCCTCTGTCTCACCCCTCACTCTTTACCTCCGTTTTTGCCTAGCTCTCATCTGTCTCTGTACTTCTTTCTCTATTTCAACTAACCTGTCTACCTCACCTCTCTTTCTACCTCTCTCTTTATATATCTCAATACCTCATCTTATCTGCTGTCCTCAACCTCTCTCTAACATTCCAGTCTCTCTTCACCTCACCTTTCTCTATATAGCTGTATCAACCTCTCCTCTTGTTCTTCCCCTCACCTTTGTCTCTGTACTTCACTTCTTGCTTTTCTACACCTCTCTGTCTACCCTTCACCTCTCTCTCTATCCTCATCTATGCACCAATGCGGTCTCTGTCTCACTGGTCTTTCTATATTTCATTTCTCATTTTTCCATTCTCTCTAACAACTCTCTCTCTCTACCTTCTAGCTCTCTTAACTTCTCTCACTACTTCACCTCTGAATCTATCTCAGTCTCTACTCTTCTCCAACTTGCCTCTCTATTTAACTTACTTCTTTACCTCACCTCTCAATGTAACCCACCCCAGTTCAACTCTATAGTTCGTTCCCTCTATTTCTAGCTCTGTTTGCCACACTGTTTCACTCTAAAACCCTACCTATCTTATAACCTTTATTTCTCTGCTTACCTCTTTGACTTTCTACCTCTCTCTATCTTTCTTTCTGGCAAGCTCGCTTTTGTCTCGTTATTTTGGGGCTGATTAGGATGGCGGTCAGACTTTCATCCGACCACCATCCTATCGCAGGATGTTGGCAGCCCCGCCAATGAAATTACAATGCGACCGCCTCCAAGGCGGTCGCAATGTCTATGTTTTGTAGCGCAGCATGTGCTGCCTGCTGCAGCACACGCTGCAGTGCAAAACATAGACATAAAACATATCCCTGCACTACGTGGCAGGCACCATGCAGTGCCTGCCACATGGTGCAGAGATATGTAGGGGGGCACTATAGGTGCCCCCAACACCCAAAATCAAGGGCCAGGGGGGAAGGGGCTCACTACGGGCCCCCAATGTCCCTTTCGGCCAGCCATTTCATGGCGGGTAAACCGCCATGAAACTGCTGGTGGGGAGAGACATCATAATCCATACGGCGGTGCCTGGCATTGTAGGGATTATGGCTGTCTCCGGCGCACTGGTGGGCTCAAGGAGCCCGTCGGATGCGTGGCGGTCTGTCTTTCCGAACGCAAACACACCGCCCGCCATTGTAATATGGCGGGCGGGAAACTTGCCTAGAATGGCGGTGAGACCGCCATTGACGGGCTGTAGGTGGCGGTCTCACCACCATCGTAATCGGCCCCTATATGTCTACACCTCACCTGTCTTCTTTCTCTCTCTACTTCACCTCTCTCACATACACATTATCTTTAACTCTCTAACCTTCTATTATTTACTAACCCCTCCCATTTTTTTAATCACAAGATCCTATGATCCCTCTCTATCCAGAGAAGTGTACGTGTTTAAGGAGGAGGAAGTGACAGGGGCGGGGTGGGCTTAGGAGAAAATGATAATATTTCACCTGGTGAAATTACGGATTGCAGTGCTTTAATTTTCCCTGTTCCAGTGAGAATGCCATTTGGGGAAGGAGGGTTAGTATTGATTACAAACATTTGCCAATTAAAAAGTGTACATGTCTTATTTTAATAATAGGCACTGATCCACTAATCATCCACAAAGTCACTCTCACCAGTTTCCTACAATGGGATGAACATGCTGGTTAGAAACTTAATTCCGCATAGTTGTTGCAAAGACATATAAATCTAGATACAGGTGAAAAAAGAAATAGCTCTATCAAGACTTGTTCAATCTTTAGATTTGAGCTGGTTTTCCTTGTCCCCATTTCTTAAGCTGAACATATAATTTACTATTGTTTAACACCTTGAGGGCTTGAATTAGCTGGAAGTGGGTAATAAATGTAATGGATCATTCCGGGACCACAAAAATAATTAAAATTGCACTGCTGTATTTTCATAAAACACCAACAGAATATTTGTATCAGGCAGAGGTTTTCCTAACCCCCTTTATCAGTTGCCCTATCTCTGAATCGTTTTCAATACATATCAGGAATAATAAACAAGCCCAAGGCTTTAAAACTTAAAATAAAGTCAAGATGACTACATATACATTCAAACTGTTTAAGCATATTACAAATCCTCAGAAAGCTCTTCGGGCCAGATGTATGACCCTTCCAATTTGCGAGTCGCAAATTGCGTTGTTTTGCGACTCACAATTTGCGACTTGCAAATTGGAATTCACAACAGTGTCTCAGAAACTGTTTGCGATTCCTAATGGGGTCGCAAATTGCATGCCTCATTAATATTCATGAGGCAGGTGCAATTTGCGACCCCATTAGGAATGGCTAGCACTCCCAGGGATGGTGGCCTGCTGGGGTCAGCAGACCACCATGTCTGTGACTGCTTTTTAAATAAAGCAGGTTTTTTTTTTAAAATGCAGCCCGTTTTCCTTACAGGAAAACGGGATGCATTGAAAAAAGAAAAATGAAATGTTTCTGTTTCATTTTTTAAGGGCAGGCAGTGGTCCTTGGGACCACTGCCTGCTCTTAAAAAATATTTTCGCATCCATTCACAAAGGGGAAGGCGTCCCCTGGGGACCCCTTTCCGTTTGCAAGCGGCTTACCACCTACTTGAAGTAGGTGGTAAACTGCAACTGTTTTACGGCCGCAAATGCGGTCGCAAAACAATGGTACATTCCATTGTGACTCGCTATTAGGAAGGGACGCCCCTTCCTAATAGCGTGTGTACATGCCAGGACCTTTTTTTGCAGTCGCAAAAAACGGTCATACATCTGGCCCTTGGTCCTTTAAAACACCATAAATATGTTTTCTCGGGTGCTTGACTATAAGTTAAACATCACAAATGAAGCCATGTTATTAAATAAATTGTGAAATCAATCTTTGTTTAATAAATCTTTGAATAATCCATACTTCATTGTTTATTTTTTTTGAAAATCGTAAAGACAGTCTGTACTAATTTGTTGGAAGTGAAGAAGAATCTCAGCTCTCTAGTAGGCAAGTGCTTGATTTCATGTGTACTTTTCTGAAATAGACCTATTCCAATGGAAAGGATGCAAACTCCTCTTTTTCTTCTGAATGTGATGCTTTTCCAGATTCCAAAACCATTCCTTAAATCAATTCATTTGTATCGTCAAAGTTAATATGGAATAAGAAAGGCTAGGACTTAGCTCGATAAAAATAAGAGGTTCTGTATGAATTCCTGACTTTGAAATGCATCAATTGGTTTCTTATAAACCAGTCATATTCTTTTTTTTTTTAAATTGTGAATGGGATTGTAATTCCACATGAGTAATGCTACAATATATGGCATTCAATTTAATTTTTAAATAATAGATGTCACCTCTAAATGAGTCCTCATTCATAAATGCACTTGTTAATGCCTTAGCTTGCTTTACTAAATCTTTACTGAAATTTTTTACCAGCACATCTATGTAAAATATTACACTGTAAGAAAGGACAACACTCTTTGTCGTGGTCCTCCCATTTTTTCCTGCCCCCTGTTGCTAGGTTTAGGGCTCTGTGCGTCATATCAGTGTTAAACACTAGCATAATGCCTATGAATTGACTTATTTAGTTTTCCTGTAAAGGTCATGGAAGATGGCACACAAAATGCATAAAGGGCATGCAAGTTAAATATCATTTAGGCTGCAGAATGTGTTTACATTATCTCCATATATGACAAAAATATATTGTTGCCAGGTACACTACTGTGCTCTTGCCAGGCTAATGTTTAAACGCACTGCAGTGGCACTTGGAAAAGAAATGTACCTTTGCCATCTGGGAAATCCTATTAGTATACATTAATAAGTCTTGCCTAAAGGGTGCCTTCTAAGCCCACACATTGGAAATACTGGGCCCTCGCGGTGGCAACATATCCAAAAGCTTTTTTCCCTGTGTAAGTCACGCTAGGTTCTCCATGAACAGTGCGAGGTATAATTAAAACCCTTAATTTTATATATTTGCCAGGGAGCTTGCTAGCAAAAGGATTCAAAGTTATTTTTCACTCAGTGTTTAAAATCTAACTTCCTGGTGAAAGAAGATATTTGATCTTTAATGAAAAATTAACTTTATAAAAATGTATTTTGTGCTGCCTGAGCCCAATCTGCCTTAGGATCATTTTACCACTCTTATCACCACTACAGACCAGTACATGTTCTTGGATGGATATATTGATTCTGCTTCAATGCGGGGAATAACCTGGCCTGTTGGCCCAGGAAGAGGAGATTATTGTCAACAACTGACCACTTAGCAGGGATTAGTCATCTGAGAGGGGGACAGGAACAGTTGACAGAAGAAAGGACGACCGTCACACTGCCTCATTTGACTTAGAGATGCCAAATGGGGTTGAGAGGAGCTGCTTTCTTTCAATCATAGGGCCTTTCTAGAGTTTCTGGACCAGTCTCAGCAGGGGATAATCAGTTCTTGACACTGACACAGGGAGGTGCCTTTATCTAAATAGGAGAGAGGTTTAGGGAGTACCAGAGCCCCAAGCAGTTGGAGAAATATGGGAATGTATGGGTCATTCCACCTTTAGAGGGCTGCGTAAGATGCTAATGCTTGCCTAGGAAGAATATACCCTCAGTGCAAAGAAAATCAGGCTTGTCCCTCTCAGAACTTTTTGCAGTGCTTCAAACATGTTCAGCAGGACCTTGCAGTGAAGGTATACAGCTTAGTGGAGCCCTACCTGTGTACAAGTCCACGCCTTGCCCCCCAAAAAGATCTTGAGAACCAAAGAAGTGGTCTTCCCCCAAACCTTCTGCCTGCTTACCTCCTTATTTTTCTAATTCTTTTTGTTGGCCTTAGGATTCTGAGAACTGTACCACTGCTGACCAGTGCTAAAGTGCATGTGATTCTCACCTAAACATTGTTACTTTTGGTATATCAAAAATTGGGATATTTAATGTATCTGTTAGTCCCTAGGAGAGGGCGCTACCTGCACCCAGGGCCTGTAAACTAGATTCTACTAGTGAACCTGCAGCACTGATTGTGCCACCTACACAAGTAACTCTTTAAACATGTCTCAAGCCTGCCACTACAAAGCCTGTGTGCAGTTTTACCGCAATGTTGAGTTGGAATTTAAAACCCTTTGCCAGGCCTTAAACTCTCCTTTTATAACATGAGTCACCCCTAAAGTAGGCCTTAGAGAGGCCACAGGACAGGGTGCTGTGTAAGAAAAAGGTAGCAACCATCACAAAATAAAATGATGGATGGAGTGTTGAAACCTTTCAAACACTCATCCAGAGTCACAGACCTGGGTTTAATCCACTGCTATTTTGCTCGCCACGCCATCCCAGTTTGGACCCAGCCATATGCAAATCAGTCTTGACCCTGCTCCCCAAGGGAACAGTCCAGCCTGAACTGCCAAGCCAGGTCCTCCCTGGACCTGAAACAAAAATCCTGGGACCGGTTTTGGGGTATCACCCCATATCAGCCAGGCTAGCTTGAATCCAGTGGTGCAGCGAGCAAGGGACCCACGTCTGGGCATACCCATAGCCACTTAGGGCACACATAGTAACATCACAAAATAAAATGATGGACCGAGTGTTGAAACTTTCAAACACTCCCCCCCAGGGTTTAATCCATTGTTATTGTCAAATTAAAAATTAACGGGTTAAAAGTTTGATGAATGGTACCATCGTGTTGACGGAGCTGTCCTTTACACTTTTAATGCATTCACAGGAACCACCATGACAGCAGTTCCTGAATATGTAAGAGATGTCCTTTGTGCTGGCAGACATCTTTGCATTCGGAGAATGGGTACTTTTGTTAGGGCAACATGATATGCAGTCTATATCAGACCCACAGTCTGAAGGTAAAACCTTGGACCTGGCAAGTTAGCAAATCTCTCTCAGTGGTGAAGCGACCTCGTAAGCTATCCAGCTTTGTCCTCCTCAGAGGTTTTGGTACCACGATCAATGGCTTCCGCAGGAATGTAAAGTTGATGTATCTGACTTAGAGGGACCGTCATCCACTTCAGCCGTTGACCATGCCCCTCTGGAATACTCTGACCACCAAAAATAGACTACGTAAGAAGGTGAAAAACTTTGGTGGCCATGACCAACATGCTGTATCCAACATCCAGTCCATTGCGGTTGCCTTGAAATCCTGCCTCGGTCCCTGGGAACTGATCATTTTCAGTGGCATTTTTATATATTTTTATGCTGAATCTTATCTGGAATTCATGTTGCTATATTGTTCCAAAGTAACAAGGTTCTAATGTGTTGTCTTTTTGTTATTATTATTTCTGCCTTTACCAAAGAGCCTTAGATAGAATATTTTAGATGCCATCTTATTCATTTATAGTAATAATAATGAAAATGATAAACATCATCATCATAATATATGTGAGCATATTTTAAAAGTTTAAAACATTTGAGGTTTCTTCTGAAATCAACATATGTCTGTAATAAGATAATTATGTCACCAATCATTTGTAGTGAATTATTCAGTTAAGTGGTATTGTTACAATGCTCCCATCTTTCAACCCGCGGAGAATGGGCATCCACAATTAGCACTGTGAGAGAAAGCACAAGGTCATCAACACTGTGTTAGAAGCGCAGGAAAAAACAAGGAGTCACCTCTTTTGGTGCAGACTGTCTACTGGAGTAAATGTAAGGCAAGGTGCGGTGCTTTTGCTGTCTCAAGGAATCCAGTTTCCAGTTCTACCTAGCATGAACAAATCAAATCAACAGTATTTGATCTTAAGTCAAAGCAGGTCAATTCCTTTTCAGTTTGCTCCAACCACCATTTTGCATTAATGACAGGCAGTTAGTAGCTAGGAAAAAATGAGGCATGGTAGCACTTGGCAAGAGGGAGAAACGTATCCAAAAACAAGCAATTTACATTTTCCTAAGGGGTTGGGTTGACAGAAACTTTGTTTGCATAAGCATTTTTTAGTGAGGGGTGCTCAGCTCCTCTTTGATATTTGGCCCAATACATGCTGTAATTATGAAACTTATACTTTAAATTTAAGAGCACCAATTAAAAAAATGTATATCCCTACATGCAAACTGCTCTTGGTTAAATTGCCAGGGCTGGCAGAAAGTGGCAACCAACACCCTGAGTGTCTTGGAAACGAGGAAAGGAATGGAAAAAAAATGCAAATATGTATTATAGGAAATAAAACTTTCCAAGCTGTATATTGATGATATTGGGCCTTATTTGAACTATGCTAAGCTATACTCCATCCTGCCAGGTCAGTGCAGTACAGCCTGATATATTTGGAGGGCTGCACCAGAAAGGTGGAGATCTAAATGCCTTCAGCTCAACCGCCGGTAAAGGCAATAAAGATTTGCTATCACAGCACCATATTCAGTGCACCATGACACCAACTTTTTTTGTTTTTTAAAAACAAACTCCCAAAGTTGGAGTTTGTTGTTGAAAACAAACAATTATGGTCTTGATGGGTTGGGAGTTTTATCTCAGCAAACTGGTAGTCATTAATTCTATTTCCTGTTCAGGACGGGCAGGCTTGACTGATTGTCCCAATTAATACAACTTCCATAGGAACATTGACCCTCAGTAGTGTGGATAGTCTGAAGTCCATTGACTGAAGACCCAATCATCAGTCAAAGCTTTCCTTTGGCAGAACTTGCGTAGGCTCTGCTGGTGGAATCATGGCACATCCCACACTCTAAAAAGGGTGAGGAAACATCAAGTTTGGAGAACAGAATACTCCATCACATTGACCTAGTAACTTATCCACCATAGTAACCCTGGAGTTACGTGATCTTCCAAAGGCATTGAGCCAGTGGCATCGGGCCTCTAGATGGTTACAGATCTCCTTGGTAACTTTCAATATTATAATAATGTCCACTTGGGAGTATTTAATCCCATATAATATGAGCAAGCAAATATATCCTCTTTGTTACATCCTGTTGTTCATTTGATGTTTTTTCAGGCACTTGACAATCATATTAATTTCGTGGCAACTCTAGATATATGCTCAATTGAAACTTAATGCAGGCAACTGTGGCACATAGCTCGCCCTTGCCTTTTCTCAGTAACTGAAAGTAAGATAGTAGAGAGGCAATGGGTGGGTAAAAGCTTTGTTTACTTTCATTTTTCTGGAGAGTGTAAAGGCTGAAAGAATTCAAGGGAAATCCAGCAAAATGACACCGTGAACAACTGAAAAGGCTATAGTTTTCCAAAGCTTTAACAGCTTGGCCTGTCTGAAGACTTGTGCATAGTATATAATTGAAGAACAAACACTGCTATATTTTAACAGCAAGATACATGTTTTCATGGTTTATTATCTGTTGGACATCTCTGCAGAAGAACCTGCTGCAAACACTTATTTTAGCCAATTCCAGATTGGCATTCTGTTTTGAAATACCTTTACCCTTTCTCATTTTCACATCAAGCCATTGTGCGAAAATATATTTATAGCTTTCTGTGTAATTTTTAGGTGCGGGCTGATGATGTTTTCTTTGCTAGCTGTTATGTATAATGGTGTCTACAAAGAGTGTGTATTTATACTGCTACTTGCAGATGTGTGCATTGAGATTGGACATATTTATAGCTTTTGAAGGATTACAAATAAGAAATGAAATACCCCACTCCAAATGTAAGGAATGTAGGGCAGCTTGGAGTTCCTTGATAGTTTGAAGGCAGAGGGTCTGCGGTCTCACTTCTGTAGGGTCATGGAACTTGCAGTCGAGGGTACGTTTTTCCATAATATTATTAGTGGTAGTAGAAGTAGGAGTAATAATAGTAGTAGTAGTATTAATAATTTTGTTTTGTAAATTTTCCTCTTCTGCGTGGCGACCTCAGATTTTTCGCCTTTTTCTGGCCCCTATTTTAGCTGGTTTTAGAACTATGTGCACTTTAACCATACTAAATAGGATTAAATTGCCTGTGCTCCCCCTTTAAACATGGTTAAATGGCTTGCCCCAACTGACATATTTAACTTGCTTATTATTCCCCAGCATGTGGAATAGCAAAGACACCCACGGCCTAGAGCTTAAATGCGGACTGCGGGCACCTACAGGGTTGTACTATAAACATGGCTTCAGGCCTACCATGTGTAACCTGACTGCAGCAGCCTAAATTCCTGCTGTGAGGCATTGTAAAACAACCACTTTTGACAAGCAGGAAACCCTTCTTTTAAATATCGATAAATCAACTCTAAGGGGCCGATTCCGATTCGGGCCGGAAAGCGTACCGACCGACTCGATCCGGAATTTTATCCAACCGACACGTACCGGTGCAGCCCGACACGCAAAGTACGATGAAATGCGTGCAAAATCCGACCGACTCATACGGAACACAATACGAACGACCGAACCGCGCGGAAAAAAGCTATCCGGCCGGAAAACCGCGCGAATCGAACCGACCGACACGCACCAGGAAGGAACCCGAACGAAACGTACCCGCGAACTCCGAGCCGCGCAGTACGATGCATCGCGTGGAAAACACGACCGAGTCGCACGGAGCTCAAGCCGTACGACCGACACGCATACAAAACAGCGAGCCGAAGCAACCCAATACACCGCGACCGACGCGTACGCAGCACATAAAACAGCACAAACACAGCGTGAACGACTCGGAGAAGCCCGCACGAGACAACTGCAGGGTCCGACTCGGTCAGAAGAACGTCTCCTACATGCACAAAAAGTACAAAGAGAAAAACACAAAAAGAAAGGCCAAACAAGCAATTATAAAGCCAATAAATACTGGGGGGGGGAAACAGGGAACAAAGACACACCCACAACTCCACCCATATAAAGGACACGAATCCCTACCATGATCCTTTGCAAATTCAAATTACCTGCCAGCACAGAACACCAACAGACAGCAACCACACACACACTCACAGCTCATCCATCACACAAGCCACACACCATCAGCACCTCAACAAATAGCACCCTCACATACACCCAGCAAAACACACACTCACACACCCTCACTTGCACACCAACACACACATCACTCACCACCACCACCCATCACCATGCCCCCAAGAAGAATCCAAAGTTCCTAGACAGTGAATTGGAAGTCCTGGTAGATGAGATCCTCAGGGTAGAGCCACAGCTGTTTGGTACACTGGTCCAACAGACACCCATGTCGCAGAAAACCAAGATGTGGGAGAGGATCGTCGACAGGGTGAACGCACAATCACCATGTTTGCGTACAAAGGAAGACATCCAGAACAGGTGGTATGATGTGCGCAGGAGGGTCAGGGACCTACTGAAGAAGGATTACATCTTGAGCCAACACTCCGGCAGTGGCCCTCCTGCCAAACCACTATACCTCAGGCCCTGGGAGGAGAAGGTGCGGGCCATCCTACCACCAGTGAGCGTATATGGACTAGAAAACATCCCAGAGCCTGGTGAGTACACAACCAATATACCCAATATTGTGTGACAATACACACACATCACTGTCAAGGGGATAGGCAAACCATGCACCCTTAGCAAATCCACAGCAACAAAACCAGAATCATCCCAAGATGTGTATGTCAGTCAGATAAACACAATATATGCCATCTCATAGTGATATGTAACTGTGTCATGACATGTACAAACCCTACAACAAATAAAGCTAGGCAGTGGCACAAATCTAACCAACAAACACTGTCAGATATGTAGCCACCACTACAACACCACCACACAGGGAATCCCACAGAAAGGAAGGAATCCTGTGTATGCTGGTCAAGTCAGTGTAGCCAATAGCATCATGGGAGTTGTAGTCACAGATATTGCCCACCATCACAATACGCCCATCAACACCACTCTGAACCATGCTCACATCACAGGGAGTGGAAAACAACTAACAAGATGGCTGACACTGGCTACTGCTGTGGGGAGCACAAGGCCCTGCTGGGAACTGGGCACCAACAAACAGCAGGACACCACTGACTGACATCCTGAAAGACAACTTGCACTCCCTGCAATGGAAGCACGTTCCATGGTGGGAAAACTGGCTGGGTGGGAAGGAGGACTGACAGCTATGACCATAGTTACCAGCAGCTCTTCCCACACCCCCCCCTAACACAAACTACACACAACTCACCTGGGAAAATGCATTGCCTCACACTAAAATTAATTATCCCACAAAGAACCACCACCCTGGGTCATGCTGTGGGAAGCACAGTGACACACATTGGACTTGTAGCCAAACAAACGCCAGTACAACACTGTCAACCATCCTGTCAGCACAGGCACACTACCCCACAGGGAAGCAGAGTCAGAAGGAAGGAAGTATGGGCAAGCTGGGAAGGGGGGTGGAGGCAATAGCATGATGGGAGTGGTAGTCACAGCTCAACATCCCCCACCCACATGGCCCGGCAAGCTCACACTGAAGCATGCACACCTCACAGAGAGTGGAAAGCCCCATCAAAGATGTCTGACACTGGTGCTCTGC
>CAWUFW010026303.1:0-34899 GCA_963921515.1 Calotriton arnoldi | reverse complement strand
CTGCTGAAGATAGACTACATCAACAGCCAACATACCGGCAGTGGCCCTCCTGCCAAGCCAATATACCTCAGGCCCTGGGAGGAGAAGGTGCGGGCCATCCTTCCGCCAGTGAGCGTATATGGACTAGAGAACATCCCAGAGCCTGGTGAGTACACAACAAATGTACACAATAAACTGCCACAAAACACACACATCACTGTCAAGGGGAGAGTCAAACCATGCACACATAGCAATTACACAGCAACTAGAACAGAATCATCCCAAAATGTGTATGTCAGTCAGATAAACACAACACATGCCATCAAAAAAGTCACATCCAACTGTGCCAACACATGTACAAACACAACCACAACTACAGCTAGGCAGTGGCACAAATAGAACTAACACACACATCCACACATGTAGCCACCACAACAACACCAACACACAGTGAAGACCACTCAAAGGAAGGAATTCTGTGTATGCTGGCCAAGTCAGTGTAGCCAATAGCATCATGGGAGTCGCAGTCACACATATTGCCCCCCCACAACTGTCCCATCAACACCACCCTGAACCATGCTCACATCACAGGGAGTGGAGAAGGACTCACAAGATGGCTGACACTGGCTACTGCTGTGGGGAGCACAAGGCCCTGCTGCCAACTGTGCACCAACAAACAGCAGGACACCACTGACTGACATCCTGAGAGACAACTTACACTCCCTGCAATGCAAGCACACGTTCCATGGTGGGCTATCTGGCTGGCTGGGTGGGAAGGGGGACTTGCAGCACTGACTATAGTCACCAGCACCTCCCCTCACACCCCCCAACACAAACTCCACAGTACCCACCTGGTAGAATGCAATGCCCTCCATCCTAACACAAGATCCCACAAAGCACCACCACCCTGGGTTATGTTGTGTGAAGCACAGGGACACTCTTGGGACTCTTAGCCAAACAACTGCCAGGACAACACTCCCAGCCATCCTGTCAGCACAGCCAGCCCACCCCACAGGGAAGCAGAGTCAAAAGGAAGGAAGCATGGGCATGCTGGGAAGGGGGTGGAGGCAATAGCATGATGGGAGTCAGTAGTCACAGACATAGCTCACCCCCACAACTGTCCCATCAACACCACCCTGAACCATGCTCACATCACAGGGAGTGGAGAGAAGGACTCACAAGATGGCTGACACTGGCTACTGCTGTGGGGAGCACAAGGCCCTGCTGCCAACTGTGCACCAACAAACAGCAGGACACCACTGACTGACATCCTGAGAGACAACTTACACTCCCTGCAATGCAAGCACGTTCCATGGTGGGATATCTGGCTGGCTGGGTGGGAAGGGGACTTGCAGCACTGACCATAGTCACCAGCACCTCCCCTCACACCCCCCAACACAAACTCCACAGTACCCACCTGGTAGAATGCAATGCCCTCCATCCTAACACAAGATCCCACAAAGCACCACCACCCTGGCTTATGTTGTGTGAAGCACAGGGACACTCTTGGGACTCTTAGCCAAACAACTGCCAGGACAACACTCCCAGCCATCCTGTCAGCACAGCCAGCCCACCCCACAGGGAAGCAGAGTCAAAAGGAAGGAAGCATGGGCATGCTGGGAAGGGGGTGGAGGCAATAGCATGATGGGAGTCGTAGTCACAGACATTGCTCAGCCTCACAACTGGCCCATCAACACCACCCTGAACCATGCTCACATCACAGGGAGTGGAGAAGGACTCACAAGATGGCTGACACTGGCTACTGCTGTGGGGAGCACAAGGCCCTGCTGCCAACTGTGCACCAACAAACAGCAGGACACCACTGACTGACATCCTGAGAGACAAGTTACACTCCCTGCAATGCAAGCACGTTCCATGGTGGGATATCTGGCTGGCTGGGTGGGAAGGGGACTTGCAGCACTGACTATAGTCACCAGCACCTCCCCTCACACCCCCCCAACACAAACTCCACAGTACCCACCTGGTAGAATGCAATGCCCTCCATCCTAACACAAGATCCCACAAAGCACCACCACCCTGGCTTATGTTGTGTGAAGCACAGGGACACTCTTGGGACTCTTAGCCAAACAACTGCCAGGACAACATTCCCAGCCATCCTGTCAGCACAGCCAGCCCACCCCACAGGAAGCAGAGTCAAAAGGAAGGAAGCATGGGCATGCTGGGAAGGGGGTGGAGGCAATAGCATGATGGGAGTCGTAGTCACAGACATTGCTCAGCCTCACAACTGTCCCATCAACACCACCCTGAACCATGCTCACATCACAGGGAGTGGAGAAGGACTCACAAGATGGCTGACACTGGCTACTGCTGTGGGGAGCACAAGGCCCTGCTGCCAACTGTGCACCAACAAACAGCAGGACACCACTGACTGACATCCTGAGAGACAACTTACACTCCCTGCAATGCAAGCACGTTCCATGGTGGGATATCTGGCTGGCTGGGTGGGAAGGGGGACTTGCAGCACTGACCATAGTCACCAGCACCTCCCCTCACACCCCCCAACACAAACTCCACAGTACCCACCTGGTAGAATGCAATGCCCTCCATCCTAACACAAGATCCCACAAAGCACCACCACCCTGGCTTATGTTGTGTGAAGCACAGGGGACACTCTTGGGACTCTTAGCCAAACAACTGCCAGGACAACACTCCCAGCCATCCTGTCAGCACAGCCAGCCCACCCCACAGGGAAGCAGAGTCAAAAGGAAGGAAGCATGGGCATGCTGGGAAGGGGGTGGAGGCAATAGCATGATGGGAGTCGTAGTCACAGACATTGCTCAGCCTCACAACTGGCCCATCAACACCACCCTGAACCATGCTCACATCACAGGGAGTGGAGAAGGACTCACAAGATGGCTGACACTGGCTACTGCTGTGGGGAGCACAAGGCCCTGCTGCCAACTGTGCACCAACAAACAGCAGGACACCACTGACTGACATCCTGAGAGACAAGTTACACTCCCTGCAATGCAAGCACGTTCCATGGTGGGATATCTGGCTGGCTGGGTGGGAAGGGGGACTTGCAGCACTGACTATAGTCACCAGCACCTCCCTCACACCCCCCCAACACAAACTCCACAGTACCCACCTGGTAGAATGCAATGCCCTCCATCCTAACACAAGATCCCACAAAGCACCACCACCCTGGCTTATGTTGTGTGAAGCACAGGGACACTCTTGGGACTCTTAGCCAAACAACTGCCAGGACAACACTCCCAGCCATCCTGTCAGCACAGCCAGCCCACCCCACAGGGAAGCAGAGTCAAAAGGAAGGAAGCATGGGCATGCTGGGAAGGGGGTGGAGGCAATAGCATGATGGGAGTCGTAGTCACAGACATTGCTCAGCCTCACAACTGTCCCATCAACACCACCCTGAACCATGCTCACATCACAGGGAGTGGAGAAGGACTCACAAGATGGCTGACACTGGCTACTGCTGTGGGGAGCACAAGGCCCTGCTGCCAACTGTGCACCAACAAACAGCAGGACACCACTGACTGACATCCTGAGAGACAACTTACACTCCCTGCAATGCAAGCACGTTCCATGGTGGGATATCTGGCTGGCTGGGTGGGAAGGGGACTTGCAGCACTGACCATAGTCACCAGCACCTCCCCTCACACCCCCCAACACAAACTCCACAGTACCCACCTGGTAGAATGCAATGCCCTCCATCCTAACACAAGATCCCACAAAGCACCACCACCCTGGCTTATGTTGTGTGAAGCACAGGGACACTCTTGGGACTCTTAGCCAAACAACTGCCAGGACAACACTCCCAGCCATCCTGTCAGCACAGCCAGCCCACCCCACAGGGAAGCAGAGTCAAAAGGAAGGAAGCATGGGCATGCTGGGAAGGGGGTGGAGGCAATAGCATGATGGGAGTCGTAGTCACAGACATTGCTCAGCCTCACAACTGGCCCATCAACACCACCCTGAACCATGCTCACATCACAGGGAGTGGAGAAGGACTCACAAGATGGCTGACACTGGCTACTGCTGTGGGGAGCACAAGGCCCTGCTGCCAACTGTGCACCAACAAACAGCAGGACACCACTGACTGACATCCTGAGAGACAACTTACACTCCCTGCAATGCAAGCACGTTCCATGGTGGGATAACTGACTGGGTGGGTGGGTGGGTGGGAAGGAGGTCTGGCTGTCAACCAAACACAATCAATGCAGACCATGTTCACACCCCAGAGAATACATAGAAATGCCCAAATAATGCAGGACAATGTGCCACACCAATATCAACCCCTGACTGTGACGACTTAGGACAATACAATGTACAGGCCCGCACCCCGAGGCACAGTCACAACTGTCAGGTGTGTCAACCACTGATGCCTGCAGAAACATGACATACATTGTTTGTGTCTCCCAAAAACAGGTGATGATAGGGACACAGCAGCAGACGCTGAGAGTCCCAGTCCCAGGCTCAAGAGGATGCCGAGCTCACTGGCGTCGTACAGCCTCTGTCCTCCTCGGACGATGAAGAACAACCTGGCACATCCGGTGCAAGTCAACATGCTGCACCAGCAGGACCACCAGCTGCAGCACCAGCAGGTCCACCAGCTGCACCCCCTGCACCCACCCCTCCAACGACTGTCACCACGAATACCATCCCTGCCGACATGGACAGAATAAGGAACAACACCAGCGCAGTGACCCTGGACCAACCTGGGGCCATGGACACCACCACCACCACCAACCCCCAAGGTGGACCAGGGTTATCTGTGCGTGCAACTGCACACACTGCACATGTCAGCAGGGGTGGTGGGAGGGGTGGGAGACAGAGGTCGCTGCTTGCAGACGTTGCTGGTGTGCATGAAGACCCACAACTGGTACGCATAGCTGATGCGTACCAGTCCAGCACCCGGAGAGCTCAGCCAGGTAGTGGGGCTCCTCAGAGACATCAAACAGCAGCAGGCTGCCCATCATGCCCGCTTGGACTCCCACATGTCCCAAGTGGAGTCACACATGTCACGTGTGGACTCCCACATGTCACGTGTGGACTCCCACATGACCCGCGTGGAGTCCAAGTGGGATGTACTACATGAGATGACGGCGGTGCACAGGGACATTTTACAATGCCTCCGCCAGATGAACAGCAACCAGTCCACACCTCCCTGTGTGCCAACAACATCTGGTACCGAACAAACTGCAACTGCCACAGGGAGGGAGGAGGACTCTGGCGGAGAGTCCCCTGCACCGCAGCAGCCTGCACTTGAGGGCCCCCAAGAAGAGGGGTCGTCCGAGGAGGGGAAAGTGAGAGGCTGATGGCCAAGCGCAACTCCCAGGAAGCCTGAACCTGTTCTGGATTTTCGCCTTTGTGCACAGACTGTTCACCCTGTTGATGGCAACACTACTCCCACACATTGCATGGGGAGTACAAGTTGGAACAATGTGTCAGACAACTGTGGCCCCGATACTGGGGATCCTGTCTACCTGGACTTTCTATTCATCTAGGAACTTGGGATTGCAAGATTCATGTACAGCACAATCCATCCTATGCACTATTATCACAATAAACACACTAATACACCATACTTGCCTCTGTCGTGATTCCAACGTGGGTGCTGTTATGGGGATGATGAACTGCAAAATTACACAGTGTATGCGAACTGCAACAGCAAGGACAACACAGGCATGTGAGTACAGGCAACGTGACACATATGAGGGAGACACACCACCAGGGCTACACAACACATACACACCTAGGCCATCTGACTCATTGCCTACACTGATGTTGCCAGGGAAGACGGTGCAATGCACAGACACCACACCCATTCCCAGTTGTAGTCAAGTAGCCCACAGGTGCAGTAAGCAAATGGCAGTCAAATGTGTGACCACAGACAACGCACATCACTAAGTGAAGCACAGGTTTATTACACAGTAGCAACATGCCGTAACCACTACAGATGCAAGGTAACCCCACCTGGTAGCGGGCACACAGTCAACAACTGTAGACAGAAGGAAGTCCATGGGTGTGGCGCACATCACCCTGTAGGGACACAACAGCTACCAGCCTGGATGTGCAATCACGTCGTCGGTGGACACAGTTGACCAAACGAATCTGAAAGTACCCTGTGAAGGACAGAAATGACACACAGTCAAAAGCAATGCAGTACAGGACAGAACAGCAAAACTCATGCACAATACATGTTACAAGATACCCACCCAGAACCAAGTTAGCATGTCAACACTGTTGGGGAGTACAGCCCACCTGTCACCACACATCGCAACACACATCCTGTCAAGTAGCCCATGGACACACTCCAACAGCACCAGAGCACCACCCACACATCATGCCAACTCACATCATTCACATGACACCTCAGGATACTCACATTCAGCTAAAGAAGTTGGTGATGAGCTGTGTGCGGACATCACCATCACCATCATCATCATCATCGTCACTGGCATCGTGGTCCAGGCCAGGATCCTCCACAGGTGGCGGATGTTGGTCATCGTCATCCTGGATGAGAGGCAACTCCTTCCGCACTGCCAGGTTGTGGAGCATGCAGCAGACGATGATAATCTTGCACACTTTCGCAGGGGCATATGGGAGGGACCCTCCGGTCTTGTCCAGGCAGCGGAAGCGGCTCTTCAGGAGACCAAAGGTCCGCTCAATCACTCTCCTGGTCCGACCATGTGCCTCATTGTAGCGCATCTGGGCAGGTGTCACAGGGTTCCTGAGGGGTGTCAGCAACCACGGCATGTTGGGGTATCCCGAGTCACCTACGGACAGACAAGTGCACATCAGCTGACTTGGAAAAGTGGGCGGAATACTACAGATCAGATCACACACAATGGCACAAAGTCAGTACACACCGACAAGCCAGGCACGCTGGTTCTGCATCTGTGCCATCAACCTGGGGATGCGACTACTCCTCATCACAAAGGCATCGTGTGCTGAACCAGGGAAACGGGCACACACGTGTGTGATGGTCATGTCTGCAAGACACACCACCAGTGCATTGACCGAGTGGTAGTGCTTGCGGTTCCTGTAGGCCTGCTCCTGGGCCTGTGGTGGTACCAAAGCCACATGTGTCCCATCAATGGAGCCAATGACATGCGGCATCCTCCCCAGGGCATAAAAGTCACTCTTCACGTCAGTGAGTCGATCGCAGTCTAGGGAAATAGATGTACCGGTTCAGGAAGAGCAACATTGCCGCCAAAACATCGCGGAGCACACGGCTGAACATGGTCTGTGACATCCCACCAGCAGACGCCACAGTATGTTGGAAGGTACCGGTGGCAAAGAAGTGTAGGGCTGCCATCACCTTCACCTTGGGGGTCAGCGCTGTAGGATACGGCCGGCCAGGCTGCAAATGTGGGGACAACTGCACTGCCAAATCCTCAATCAGCTGCCTGGTGAAGCGGTACCGTCGGATGCTGTCCCGTTCCACCATCGTTGCCAGGTCTGGGAATGGCCGATGGACAGCAGGAGCCCTGCAGTGCAGAGGAGAAGTAAGCAAGATCGTCAGTCACCCCACATATGCGGCATGTGAACACACTCAAGATCCCAACATACATCATCATGAGGCACAACTACATGAAGTGTGCAGTACCGGAACGACATTTATGGTACATACATGGCCAACATCTGTCAACACGGTCCTACAGGTGGCATCAATTTGTCCCAGGTTGGCCCATTGGATATCATGATGCTGTGTCACAGTCACCCCCAGTGACATGTGAGGACAGATGTGCCCCAGGCACCACAGCTCAACGACAGGCACATTCCCAGGGACCCTGTAATGCCACATGGACACTGGCATCACCTGGAGTATCATGTGTACACCACAACAAAACAAACATGACCCCCACAGGTAGTGGCCACACTTGCCATGGCAGGAGAGCCATGGACGTCTGTGACACACACGCACAACATCAGAGTCCATGCACACACACGTGGATGTGGAGACTGTCTCCCATTGTGCACATGAAATCAGAGACATTGTAAACACTACATGCACAAAGACTGTGGAGGGCCATCACTATTGTGCCACTGGGACACCCTGGCTCAAACATACCGTCCCACATGGGACTCACGGGGTATGTGACATGACATACACAAACACCACTGTGAAATGTGACCATGGCACATGCACAGATATGAACAGTTGCACATCACAGTGGTCACGTACACGTAACACCCATGATCCTGTCCCCATGAACACGTGCACAGCCTGGGGGTGGCTGCCCACAGGTGACACCCACAGGACAACATGTACACCAACATACACACAATAGGAAATGCAGCCTTACATGCCTTATGATAAGGTTTGGACAGGCTGTCGTGATGTAGGTGTGCCCCTCCTCCCTGGGAGCTATCTGTGGCTGGCATATGTCCATCTGAGACAGGCATGCTGACATATGCCAGTCACATGTACAGTGATGCGTTGTACTGCAATGGACCGATCGGTGCCTCCGGCCGGCCCATTGCATTCAATGTGTGCGGGTGCAGCGTTGTACCCCTGTGCGCGTTGAACAGCAATGGACCGATCGGTGCCTCCGGCCGGCCCATTGCATTCAATGTGTGCGGTGCACGCGTTGTACCCCTGTGCGCGTTGTAACTGCAATGGACCGATCGGTGCCTCCGGCCGGCCCATTGCTTTCAATGTGTGCGGGTACGCGTTGTACCCCTGTGCGCGTTGAACAGCAATGGACCGATCGGTGCCTCGGCCGGCCCATTGCATTCAATGTGCGGGTACGCGTTGTACCCCTGTGCGCGTTGTACTGCAATGGACCGATCGGTGCCTCCGGCGGCCCATTGCATTCAATGTGTCGCGGATGCGCGTTGTACCCCTGTGCGCGTTGAACAGCAATGGACCCGATCGGTGCCTCCGGCCGGCCCATTGCTTTCAATGTGTGCGGGTACGCGTTGTACCCCTGTGCGCGTTGAACAGCAATGGACCGATCGGTGCCTCCGGCCGGCCCATTGCATTCAATGTGTGCGGGTGCAGCGTTGTACCCCTGTGCGCGTTGAACAGCAATGGACCGATCGGTGCCTCCGGCCGGCCCATTGCATTCAATGTGCGGGTGCAGCGTTGTACCCCTGTGCGCGTTGTACTGCAATGGACCGATCGGTGCCTCCGGCCGGCCCATTGCATTCAATGTGCGCGGTACGCGTTGTACCCCTGTGCGCGTTGAACAGCAATGGACCGATCGGTGCCTCCGGCCGGCCCATTGCTTTCAATGTGCGCGAGTACGCGTTGTACCCCTGTGCGCGTTGAACAGCAATGGACCGATCGGTGCCTCCGGCCGGCCCATTGCATTCAATGTGTGCGGGTACGCGTTGTACCCCTGTGCGCGTTGTACTGCAATGGACCGATCGGTGCCTCCGGCCGGCCCATTGCATTCAATGTGTGCGGGTACGCGTTGTACCCCTGTGCGCGTTGAACAGCAATGGACCGATCGGTGCCTCCGGCCGGCCCATTGCTTTCAATGTGTGCGGGTACGCGTTGTACCCCTGTGCGCGTTGAACAGCAATGGACCGATCGGTGCCTCCGGCCGGCCCATTGCATTCAATGTGTGCGGGTACGCGTTGTACCCCTGTGCGCGTTGAACAGCAATGGACCGATCGGTGCCTCCGGCCGGCCCATTGCTTTCAATGTGTGCGGGTACGCGTTGTACCCCTGTGCGCGTTGAACAGCAATGGACCGATCGGTGCGCACCCATTGACAATGGGCTTGCCTGGCAACGGACGCGTTTTTGAATATTCGAACGAGTCGGTTGCTGGAAAATCAGTTGGTCACCCACAACAATGTTGCAAAATAATGTATGTCATGAAGTTGAAGATTTGAAGGATGCTGTGGGCGTGTTTTGGTGCTGCTATTCCATGGATTGGCCAGATTCAGAAGATGCAAACGACTTGGACCTATCACTTTGGACACAAGGGACAGTATCTGCCTCTCCAGCACATATATATTGCTGCATGTTCCCCTGAGAGCCCACTTGCCTGCACTACATGCTCCAGGACGACATCTGCCACTGCACTGCTGCTGTCTCTGCCCCTCTGGACCCTGCAATGGCACGTACTGTGGAGAGAGCCCCAGCCTTCAGCCTTGAAGAGAACCAGGCCCTGCTGGACAGCCTACTTCCACAGTACAGCAAGCTGTATGGGACACCAGGGGAGCAGGTGAGTGTTCTGTGCACTGCCTTTCTGAATGTGCATTTTGTCTGACTAGCAAGGCTGAGAGTCAGCACACCACTGGCTAGCAGGCTCACTGAGTAGTTGTCACCCCCCATAGTGTGTAGTGACTTGCACTGGACAGGTATGGTGCAGTGACAGTGCTTCTGAACAGGGTTTTACTCCCCATGCTATGATACCATGTAGTGACTTCTGGAAAACTGTCCATGGGCAGCCGTGCACTGCCTGGGTACACCATGTGCCCCTGTGATTGCGACATGTATATGCAACTGTGTCATGCACGGATATGTTGCATGTGTAGTAATGTCCTTATCACTTTGTCATCCTGACAGGCTTCTGCCCATCGGAAGCATGAGATCTGGAAGGACATCGTCCGGGCTGTCCGGTCCGTGGGGGTCTACAAGCGCCGGATCCGCAACTGCCAAAGAGGTGGCAGGACCTTCGGGGCTGGACCCGGAGGATTGCACGGGTCCAGCTGAAGCTGTCGCCTCCTCGCAGGAGGGGCGGAACACGGACCCTGACCCCCACATGCTCAGGATCCTGGCGGTGGTCTTTCCAGACCTGGATGGGCAGCTGAAGGCCAGAGAGCAGCAAGGAGGGGGTGAGTCAAAGACTGCACTGTGTACTCTGTCTAACATGTTATGTGCCCTCCTCGGGCCAGGTTGAACTGCCACAGTACAGCAGTCATGTTGTCCAGGAGCCATGTCCCTCTATTGTGCACTGCCCACTCCTCATCTGATACCCAGGTGTGGCCCTTACATGCAGGGAATTCTGTCACTTAGGACTGTGTCCTTGCAGTTTGCTTGACTCAAGGTGGGAGACAGCATCTGTTTCCCTGACTCTGTGGTGGGCATCATGGGTGGGTCCATTGCTTACACAATGCCTGTATTCTGACATGTAGGGTAGTGTCACAGGTCTCCCATATGTCCAATAGGTATGACCTGGACAGATGAGGGTTAAGAGGATGTGTTGTGGGGGGATGTACATGTGCACTTGTGCAGCTCCAGGACTTGCATTCCCCATGACCTACTATTGTGACACAGTGCAGAGTGTTGTTGTCTGGCTGCAAAGTCATACATCACTGAGACAGTGATGTATGACTTTGCAGTCATGCCTCCGCCATGGCATGTGTCTACTGATTGGTGATCCTGCAGGGGAGTGACATGTGCTACATGCACACCATAGTGGCGCTGGCTATCAGGACATGGGTGCATCATGGTGTCTGTCGCTGGTATGCATCACATGCATTTCCTATTTGACTCTGGGCATCCCTTACATCCGTAAACCTGTACTGACTCAGTGGCAAGAGCTGTGATGTGTCCACACCGTGTCCTCTGCACTGTCCAACTACTGTGTACTTGGTGCATGTGTCAACACTGGGGTGTTGCAATCCAACAGACACCAGACAGATGGGTGCAAGGCCATGTGGGATGTGAGTGCCATGCTTGGCATCAGACTGACAATTGACTTCTCCTGTTCAATTAGTGCACTTTTAGCAATGTACAACTAATGATGCCAGGGCTTGCTCTGTGATGTGCTGTGCTCACAGTGGTGTGTGCGTTATGTGCAGGTGACTGATGTCTGTCTGTTTCCCCATTGTTTGCAGATACATCCACGGCCACGGAAGGGGACAGCTCCACGGACCAGGAGGAGCCGGAGAGCCAGACTGGGTCAGCAGCCGAGGAGTGGTCGGAGGGACCCAGTGGCACGGAGGGCGAGGGGAGCCACACCGAGGAGTCCTCAGCAGCATCCACCTCAGCTGAGGACCAGAGCAACTCGGAGGATGACTCCCTTGTGGAGGCGGGTGTCAGCAGCCACCACACCCCAGCTAGTGTTGCTGTCCCCGCCACCACCAGCACCACCACCGCCCTCCCATCGGCTCCCATTCCCCAGGTCCGTGGAGGCTCCCATGTCCGGGAGCGTGTCTCCTTTGGGCCAGGCACCGCACCCCTGCCCCTGTGTCCCCTGCTGCCCTGAGTGAGGAGTCTGTGTACCTCCTTCGCCAGCTCCATGTAGGGCAGACAGCCATGCTGAGTGTCCTCCATGCGCACACCGCGCTGTTGACTCAGCTGGTGTCGTTCATGGAGGGCATCTCATCGGGCATGTCTGACCTACAGAGGGGCAATAGGTCCATGGACTCCTCCCTGACGGCAGCAGTGTCCCTCCTCAAACGGTCCCTCACCCCTCCTGCCTCTGCTCCATCCACACTCCCCAGCACCTTACCCATCCCAGGCACACACACACTGGCACACACCAGCACACACACATCCAGCACACTGACACACACGCCAATGACAAAACGCACACGCAAGCACATTCAGGGGACTGAAGCCAGACTCACAGGGGATGGGGCCCTGGAACACACACACGCATCCACATGCACTGCGCAGTCCTCAGTTCCCTCTCCCTCCAAAGCACCCTCCTTGCCTCACCTGCAACCCCAAAGTCACAGCAGCTCTTCCTCTGTGACCTCGGCCTCTTCCCCACCGATGAAGCTGCTCCAGCATCCCGGGGAAGAGGAAGCCCACCCACACGGAGCAGAGTGCCCCTCGCCCCGGACACCCTCCCCCAGGCGCAGACGGACTGAGGCCCCCACCCGCAAGTCCCCCGGAGTGCTAAGAGCAAGACCCCGCCACCGCCCTGCAGCTCAGGCACAAGGTCTCCGTCCTCCATCCCTCAGGCCCCCACTGCACAGGTGCCCCCACCACACCCTGCCCCAGGTTCCCCCACCCACAGATATACCATCCCCAAGATGCTCCGGCCTTCTCCCCCTGCCACTTGCTCTCCCAGCACCACACCCCCGCTGCGCTTGTCTGTGCCACTGATGTGGTGAGGGTGTCCTCCCCTCTGTCCAACCCACCTTGCCTGTTCCCCATTCTCCTCCCCTGGAGGTAGGCACTGCAGTGGAGTCCACTACCGCCCTGTCTGACTTGGGCACTGCAGTGGCGGACCTGTCCACCCCATCTGCAGGGTCCACTGCAGTTGTGCCGGCACCCACGACATCTGTGTCATGCCCCCAGTTGTGCCGGCACACACCATGTCAGACACCTCCACTGCAGTTGTCAGTGGCTCTCCAGCACCCACCACCCCTTCCCTGACTCCCCCTGGTGAGCCCTGATCCTGTCCCTGCGGTGCCTGGCCTGCCCCCCGGTTGCCCCTCCTAGTGGATTGTCCCTGGTATTGTGCAGGCATGCGTGAGGGTGACATCTGCCAGTGTCACCCTGTTTGAACTTTGACAATGGACTGGCCATTGGCCTTTGCTCTTTTTCAGGACTTCGTTTGGCCTCAACACATATGCTGAATAAAGCAACTTTCTTTTCTCTAGTGCTCATGCTTCAGATGTACATGTTGTTGGTGCAGCTAACCATGCCCTTGCTGCAGTGATGGTGATATCTGGTCTCATGATTATGAAGTGTTACTGTGCAGGAACCCATGTGGTCCAGGGGGAATGTGTCCTATCATGTGGTGTATCCATGTCATCAATAGCAGCATCTGAGGGTGTCATGTGTTCAGTATTTGGCAATGGGTTTCCTACTTACATTGGCAATTTCACATCTGTGGCTTCCACCCCTGCACATCTGTTGTGCCTGCCATCGTTGCATTTGTCTACTTCCCTGACCGTGTTGCCATCTCCAGTGGACATGCAGGTTTGGGCATCAATGGGGAGGGACTCATCCGTGTAGTCAGTGCAACATTGCTATACAAGTGTGTTGGATCTGTGCTGATGATTCCGTTGGCACATCCATGACCAGGCTGATGTGATGGGAGCCCTCATTTGGTGCTAATTGTTGATTGTGTGACCAAGTGCTCAGCTGACATGATGGGGCCCTACTGAGGCAACATATGGCACAGCTTTCCTCACACAGGAGTGGAGTCCCCTCATGGCAGTGTGTACACGTGTGACATTGCCTGCGCCCAAGGTGTGTGTTGTATGTGCATGTCTGTGTGTTCACTTCCATTCATCTGCGCATGCTGTGATCCCTAGTGTTGTACCTGTTTGTGATGCTTGCTGACTTGAGCTATGTTCCCCCAAAGTCTTCTCCCTGTGTTCTCTGTGATGTGGGTGCATGGCACATTACTGGTCATCAGGGTGTCACCCATAGGTGTGTTTGCTGTCAGGGCAGAGTTTGTGTGCTGACGCAGATGGGTCACAGTCAGGTTTCCCTTTGGCACTTGTTGTTTGCCCCTGTCATGTGATTTCCAGTTTGTGTTATCTTTCAGTGATTGTGACACGTTGTGTGTGTGACTGCTGGCACTCCTTAGGGTCCGGGCTGCAATGTTGGTTGTTGTCTATGTGTGTTCTTTGTGGGTGACCTTGGTTTCTTCATTGGTGTGTGACTGTGGCTGGGATCCCATTGGTCGGTGTGGTATTGCCGTCATGTCCATGTACAGCGTAGTGTGCAGTGTGTCAGACATTCAGGAGTCTTGTTGAGTGTCCATGTGTGATGTGTTTCTACACCTTGGTTCCCACCCACCACCCTGGAATAGTAATGGGTGCATGTGCAATGTCACCAGTGCATGTGTACTTCACTGCTGCACATTGTTGGAGGTCGAGGGTGTGGTGTTGAGTGTGTGCAGATGAGAGTTGTTGCCCGGCTAGTCCCCTGCCTCCATGTTGGCCTTGGCTTACTGGCCATGCTGATTGATTTGTGCTTGTGTAGGTGTGATGGTAGTTAGTTGCTCAGGACACCTGACTGTGGTTCACAGTGTGAACGACATTTAGCTTTGTCATCACAGTGGTATTTTTCTTCAGCCCAGGGTCACCACATTGTGGGGGCCCTGGGGGTGGTGCTGTGGTGTGTCTGTGACTTGCTGTGTCAGTTGTTGTTCCTACGTGCCTGTGTGACATGTGTGTTTTGTGCTCCCTCTCACCTGTCAATGCCTGCTTGCCCACATAGGGGATTTGGATCCATGAGTTACCTTAGTGTGGCAGTGTATGCACATCTGTATGATTGGTATTCAGCTCTCCTCATGTGTTGTGTTGTTGCCTGGGGACAATGGCACCCCCACCCCTCACCTGCTGTGTATGATGACAGTGTTGGTCTGCCTGTTTGTGTTTGTGCATCTGCACCACTGCATTGGCATATCTTGGGTGTGCCATTGGCTGTATGTTGTTTGGTGTGTTTCCCCTGCTGTCCCTGGGACTCCTAGGTCATCGGTCAGCACAGTGATCATGGTTTGTGTGTCCCATTGCTGCCATGGTATGGTATCTGTTCACCTCACATCTGCTGTCTCCACAGGGTATCTGCATTTGTGTGCCCATTGGTGCAAATATGTGGTTCTGCATTCTGATGGTCACTTCTGTCATTGTGTCATTGATGACTGTTGACGGTCTCAGCCACCATGGGTGTTGTTTGTCTGCACATGGCCAAAGGAATGTTTCATTTGCACTGCAGTATTTGGCTCCCCCAATTTATGTTGCAATGGGACACATACACTACTTTGCCACAGATGAGTTTTTGGTTCTGTGACCAGGAATGATCCATGCAGTTTGGCAGTTGCAGCTCTTTCTTTGTCAACAATTACCTTTTGGTCACTGTGATGATGAGGGTGTAGACCCCATTGCCACAATGGTCAAAATGTGCTTCAGCTATGGACCCCACACTTGCCTTTTGGTCACTGTGATGATGGGGGTTTAGACCCCATTGCCACAATGGTCAAACTGTGCTTCAGCTATGGACCCCACACTTACCTTTTGGTCACTGTGATGATGGGGGTTTAGGCCCCATTGCCACAATGGTCAAAATGTGCTTCAGCTATGGACCCCACACTTGCCTTTTGGTCACTGTGATGATGGGGGTTTAGGCCCCATTGCCACAATGGTCATGGGCTGCTTGCATTGTGGGTGCCACACACATATATGTGTGGCACATGTGCTAGGGGGTCACATTGTATGTTCAATGTCATGTTCGGTGTTGTAGGCATTTGACACAGCCTGCTCACACGCTTGTCATGGTGGTGGGGGGATGTCTTAATCTTGCATTCCCTAGGTTGTGGTGTGCTTGTTGTGTCATGCATTGTCCATCCTATGAGTGGGGGTGGTAGTAGTGGTAGGCATCCAGCCCCCCTGGCTAAGGGTGGTGGTAGGCATCCAGCCCCCCTGGCTAAGGGTGGTAGTAGTGGTGGGCATCCTGCCCCCTGGCTAAGGGTGGTAGTGGTGGGCATCTGGCACCCCCTGGCTAAGGGTGGTAGTAGTGGTGGGCATCCTGCCCCCCTGGGTGAGGGTGGTAGTAGTGGTAGGCATCCTGCCCCCCTGGTTGAGGGTGGTAGTAGTGGTAGGCATCCAGCCCCCCTGGCTAAGGGTGGTGGTAGGCATCCAGCCCCCCTGGCTAAGGGTGGTAGTAGTGGTGGGCATCCTGCCCCCCTGGGTGAGGGTGGTAGTAGTGGTAGGCATCCTGCCCCCTGGTTGAGGGTGGTAGTAGTGGTAGGCATCCAGCCCCCTGGCTAAGGGTGGTAGTAGTGGTGGGCATCCTGCCCCCCTGGGTGAGGGTGGTAGTAGTGGTAGGCATCCTGCCCCCTGGGTGGGGGTGGTAGTAGTGGTAGGCATCCAGCCCCCTGGCTAAGGGTGGTGGTAGGCATCCAGCCCCCCTGGCTAAGGGTGGTAGTAGTGGTGGGCATCCTGCCCCCTGGCTAAGGGTGGTAGTAGTGGTAGGCATCCTGCCCCCCTGGTTGAGGGTGGTAGTAGTGGTAGGCATCCAGCCCCCTGGCTAAGGGTGGTAGTAGTGGTGGGCATCCTGCCCCCTGGGTGAGGGTGGTAGTAGTGGTAGGCATCCTGCCCCCTGGGTGGGGGTGGTAGTAGTGGTAGGCATCCAGCCCCCTGGCTAAGGGTGGTGGTAGGCATCCAGCCCCCCTGGCTAAGGGTGGTAGTAGTGGTGGGCATCCTGCCCCCTGGCTAAGGGTGGTAGTAGTGGTAGGCATCCTGCCCCCCTGGTTGAGGGTGGTAGTAGTGGTAGGCATCCAGCCCCCTGGCTAAGGGTGGTAGTAGTGGTGGGCATCCTGCCCCCCTGGGTGAGGGTGGTAGTAGTGGTAGGCATCCTGCCCCCCTGGTTGAGGGTGGTAGTAGTGGTAGGCATCCAGCCCCCTGGCTAAGGGTGGTAGTAGTGGTGGGCATCCTGCCCCCCTGGGTGAGGGTGGTAGTAGTGGTAGGCATCCTGCCCCCTGGGTGGGGGTGGTAGTAGTGGTAGGCATCCAGCCCCCCTGGCTAAGGGTGGTGGTAGGCATCCAGCCCCCTGGCTAAGGGTGGTAGTAGTGGTGGGCATCCTGCCCCCTGGGTGAGGGTGGTAGTAGTGGTAGGCATCCTGCCCCCCTGGTTGAGGGTGGTAGTAGTGGTAGGCATCCAGCCCCCCTGGCTAAGGGTGGTAGTAGTGGTGGGCATCCTGCCCCCTGGGTGAGGGTGGTAGTAGTGGTAGGCATCCTGCCCCCTGGGTGGGGGTGGTAGTAGTGGTAGGCATCCAGCCCCCCTGGCTAAGGGTGGTGGTAGGCATCCAGCCCCCCCTGGCTAAGGGTGGTAGTAGTGGTGGGCATCCTGCCCCCCCTGGGTGAGGGTGGTAGTAGTGGTTGGCATCCAGCCCCCCCTGGGTTGGGGTGGTGGCACGCATTCAGGCCCCTGTGTGCATATGTGGCATTGGTGATGGGCATCCCGCCCCTATGGTGCTGCTGTTGCTGGTGTAAGTATATTCAGATTCCCAGTGTATGTGTGTGATGTGTCGTGTACGTGTTGTATGTGTTTTGTGGTTGGTGTCTGACTTACCTTCTGCGCCGTACGCGTCCGTGCCTGTTCCGGTAGTAGATGTAGAATATTGGTATGATCGGGACGAAGGGATTCATGGTTGGTTCGTGTCGTTCGTCCTTCTCGTTGCTTCGCGTCGTCCTCGTCGCTTGGCTTCGTCCTCGTCGCTCGCGTCGTCCTCGTCGGTGCTGTGTTCGTCTCGTAGCCGTGGATCGTGTTGTGGCGCGATTCGGAGCTTATGTGCGCCTCTCCCGGATGCTTTGACGTGCCGTGCGTAGCGACGGGTTCGGCGCGTACGGAAAGCGCATCGTACTTGTCCGGCCGGACGGGGCTGCATTTTCCCTTCCGTGCGACTCGATTCGGCGTTTCCGGATTCGCCTCGGTCGGAGAACAGGACCTGGTTTGGGTGAGTACGGCTCGGCCGGGATTTTTGCTGTTGTGCGCATCGTACTTGCTCGTTCGGTGTACTGTACGGATCGGTCGGGAAACTGGCTTTCGCATGGCTTTTTTCCCGACCGAATAGTATTGGGTGCGCCTCCGACCGAGATCGGAATCGGCCCCTATATTGTGTCATATAAAGTGGAGTAGCCACAACTGGATTGTAATTCAATGAAATGAAAACTCTCTAGCAAAATCACAATGGACGAAATGTATTGAAATTAGTGTTGATGAGGGTTGCACTGATGCCAGTTAGGTTGTGTTCTTTTGGGAGGGGTGTATGGGCTGCTAAGGTGGATGTTGAGGAAGTGAAATATTCATATCTGGTGTCTGAAAAGCACAACACAAATTAAGTGTAGGCGGCAACCATCCACGCTTCTACACTTTCCCACAATGTGGGATCCTAGTCAAATGTAGAATTCTGCTTGCCTCCTCTTCTACCGTACTCTTATATATAAGTGAGAGGATAATATGTGAAGTTAGGATGTGTGCTGTACAAGACATCATCCGTTGTCAGCTAAGTTCTACCATGATGTTGTAAATGGATTATGGGAACAGAGGACACACAAAGATTGGACATAACAAATGTGTGATCTCACAGTCCAAAATGAGCGTTGTGACTTCATGGGGAGGGAAGCACAAATAAGCCACAAAATGTACCCGACTATTGGACATCTCACATATGAACTCTACAATGAAATGTATGATCTGATGTGCAAATGTGAAACTGGTCAGCCTGATGATGTACACTCGTTTAGACTTGTCAACAGACAACATTATACTCATGATGCATGAGGGTCATAACGATGAAGGTGCAATACAAGTAAGGAGTAGGCGTCAAGAATATCTATCCCCTTCCTTCAAATATCAGTTATCTTCTCATACATGTTTTTCTGTTGTTGTGTCATCTCGTTGATGTCAGTGCTGTGTGGAGGTAACAGCTGGCAACTGCTGATGGTGAGCAGGAGCCCACATGTAAAGTCCAGGAAGTAAACATGCCGCACACTGGCCAGGAATAGCATATCAATGGTCATTGAGAGTGACACATACATGTTAGCTGATAGCTACCATCCTGTGTACCTAAATATGGACATGTATTTATTTTATTTATTTATTTTAAAGGTTTTATATAGCGCTGGCTGGACCCAAGGGTATCAGAGCGCTTTACAAGGGTCACATGAGTAGATATGAAAATAGCAAAAAATACAATGAGGTAGCATTCAAGTCCAATTAAAACAATCGATGACAGCTCAATTTATACGATCTGGTTAAAACAAATTGCGATAATCAACAGCAAGTCAAGAGAAGAGAGGTTGTCGTGGAGAAGGGGGGGATAGAGAACGGGGGGCAGGATGCAAGAGTGGTGAGAGGCTGTGAGGGGGGTAAGGAAATATCAAGTATGTCAGGCAGGGCCTATGAAAGGGATTAGTGAGATAGAGGGAGAAGAAAAGTGAGAAGTGGAAAAGGGGGTGGAGAAAGGGCGTGGTGAGATCAGAAGGGGGGATCCTAAACAGTAGGAAGCCGGGTTTGGAATATGAGCCCAGAGAAGGGGTTAAGGACCCCAGAATTTGCCGAGAAGGTGTAGTTTGAGGTCTTTTTTGAAGCTGAAGTAGGAGGGGTTGCAACGAAGTTCTTTAGGGAGTGCGTTCCAGATGGTAGGCGCATTTCCGGAGAAAGAGCGTGATTGAGTGGATTTCTTGTTTAACAGAGGAGGGACAAGAGCGAGTGTGTTTGAGCTCCTCAGTGTTCGAGAGCAGCCCGCTTTGAGGAGTTTGTCTGCGAGGAACAGCGGGGTGTGTTGATGCAGGGCTTTGTGCGTAATGCAGGTGGTCTTGTAGGTAGATCTGCCTTCAATGGGGAGACAATTGAGGGCTTTAAGGGTAGGGAAGATGTGATCAAACCATTTGAGGTCGGTAATGAGCCTAGCAGCGAGGTTAAGAACAGATTTGATTGGGGCTAAGTGGACTTTAGGTGTTCCAGAGAGAATGGCGTTACCATAGTCGATTTTAGACAGGACCAGTGATTGGACAGCTGATCTAAAGTCATCAGCAGGGATGAAGGGTTTTAATTTCTTGAGGTGATAGAGAGTGAAGAGAGCGCTTTTGGCCGAGTTTTTTATGTGGGAGATGAGAGAGAGGTTCTGGTCAATGTTAATTCCGAGGGATTTAACTGAGTTGGATAAGGTGAGAGAACAGTTGAGCACTGTAAGGTCCGAGATCCAGGATTGGATGGGGAGCGAGCTGTTTTAAGGGAGAAAAGAATGATTTCAGTTTTTTTGGGGTTGAGTTTGAGGTGGTTGTATTGGAACCAGGATTGAATCTTAGTCAAGGCGTCATTGAGGTGTAGCACGTCAGAGCGGGATTGAATCTTATGATAAAGTTGAGTGTCATCGGCGTAGAGGTGATACTTGATTCCCGCATGCTTAAGAATAAGGGTGAGGGGTTCCATAAAGAGGTTGAAAAGAGAGGGAGAGAGAATAGAGCCCTGGGGGACACCCAGTGAGACAGGCACTGGTTTAGAAAGGCAGTCGTAGATTTTAATTTGCTGGGTTCTGTGTTGGAAAAAGGAGGAGAACCATTTGAGAACTGAACCGTTGAGGCCAAAACGATCTTTAAGAGTGTTAAGTAAAGTAGAGTGGTTCACAGTATCGAAAGCTGAAGAGAGATCAAGGAGAATGAGAAGGGAGGACTCGCCCTTGTCGAGGGAGTGATGGATGTCATCAATTATATTAAGCATGGTCGTTTCCGTACTACAGCCCTTTCTGAAACCTGATTGCAAAGAGTCCAACAGATTGAATGTGTCGATGTGTGTGTCTAGTTGGCGCAGGGCACATTTTTCAAGGGCTTTAGAGAGAAGACGAAGGTTAGAGATAGGCCGAAGATTATTTAGGTCATTAGGGTCGGCAGCTGGATTTTTGAGGATGGGAGTGATTTGTCCAAGTTGGAGGGAAACAGGGACACAACCCGTGGCAAAGGAGGAGTTGATGATAGAGGTCCAGAAAGGGGCAATGATGTGTTTTAAATCTTGGACAAGGTTGGCAGGGAGAGGGTCTCTGGAGTGAGAGGATGGTTTAAGTCTGGCAATGACGTTGAGGACTTCGAGCTCAGTAACTGGATGGAAGTGATGCCAGGAAGCATTATTTGTTTTTTCCAAGTTTGGTGGGGTCGGATTCAGGAAGAGAAATGACTAGAGGCAGAGATGAAGGGTCGTGAGGAAGTGTTAAGAGGGCCGGAGAACTGGAGGAAAAGTCTTTGGGGGGGTCGTGGGCAATGTGGAAGGGGAGTTAAGACGAAGGAGTGATCGATTTTGGAGATTTTTTCAGAGAAGAAGTTAGCAATTTCTTCACATCTCTCAATAGTGGCCGTCACCTGGGGGGCAGAGGTGGTTTGGTTTTTAATAATGCTGAATAGTTCCCTGGGTCTATTTTTGGCCCGGTCCAGTTGTGAGCGGAAGAAGGGAGCCTTAGCATTAAGGATATGCTTTTTGTAATTGAACCTGGCGGATCTGAGGAGGGCGAGATTTAGGGGGGATGGGTTTTGTCTCCAAATGCGTTCAGTCGACCTAAGGGCACGCCTCTCATTGTTGAGATCTGTATTAAAGCAGGATTTGGAGGAGGTGTTTTTCTGAAGTTTAAGTTTGGCTGGAGCAATTTGGTCAAGGACAACCGTGATGGATTTATTAAAGTGCTCAGTGAGGTCATTAGCATTTTATCCAACTGACACCCTGTTGAATCTTCAATAGACTATAGCAACTCCCTAATTAATATCTCACTCTTCTTTGGCTGCAGTTGCAGTTATACCAATTACCTATACCTTGTAATTTAGTTAAAAAAAAGCTTTCCCAGGTCTATCTCCAAAGCATCTCCCACTCGGTCTAGATCCCAAGCAAAAATGTTTAATCTGGATAAAACTATAGGACAAGCATCAACATATTTGGATTCATCTCCACTAGTCTATTCCACATACTGATTTCGCCATTTAAATAGAAATCTTGTACTTCCTTGAAACCTACACGAAACCACTGACAGCACTTTGAAGTAGATAGATGGAGCCTTAATGGAATACAACCCACTAGTTTCAACCGAGCATGGAGCCTAGCAATCTCATACTCCCCACAAATTCTAATAAAACACTCCGTGCCAGAAGTACGACCATTGGAAATTGCGACTCGCAATTTGCGCTCGATTGTGAGTCGCAAATTGCGAGTCGCAATTTCCAATGTACAAAGGTGTCTGAGACACTGTTTGCGATTCTCAATGGGGTCGCAAATTGCATGCCTCATGAATATTAATAAGGCACTCGCAATTTGCGACCCCATTGAGAATAGCAGGCCCTCCCAGGTATGGTGGCCTGCTAGGCTCAGCAGATCTCCATGTCTGGGACTGCTTTTAAATAAAGCAGCTTTTTTTTTTAAATGCAGCCCGTTTTCCTTAAAGGAAAACGGGATGCATTTAAAAAAAAAAAAATGAAACGTTTTTGTTTAATTTTTTAAGGGCAGGTAGTGGTTCCTGGGACCACTGCCTGCCCCTAAAAAATATTTTCCCCTGCATTTGCAAGACTGCATTACCACCCTCTTGAAGAGGTCGGTAAATTGCGAGTGTTTTGCGCCCGCAATTGTGGTTGCAAAACATTTATACATAGGGCTGCGAGTCGCAATTAGGAAGGGACGCCCTTAGAACGCCCCTTCCTAATTGCGAGTTGCTAAACACTATTTTGCGAGTCGCAATTTTTTGCGACTCGCAAATTAGTGTTAGTAAATGGCCCACAGGGATTTTGCATGCGCAAACGGGTCGCAAACCCGTTTGGGCACGCAAAATCCCATCATACATCTGGCCCTCCATTATTATTCTTGGAGTCCTATATCTAGTTTTTTTTGGCAACCTTGGAATTTCTAAAAAGGGGGAGAGACCAATTTCGGAGTCCTTTAACATAAGGTTCAGTTAGAAATTCCCTGCCTTCAATGAGAAGAATCGGACCTGATTAACTAATCTAAAAAAGCTGCCTCATAATAGGTCTTGATACTAGGCAACGCCAATCCTCCTTTTTCCCCATCTAATTGCAATGCCTGAATCTTCAGTCTAGGCTTCTTTTTGCCAGATGAATTTCCTAATGTCTGCGCTCACTGCTTGAAAAAAAGATTGAGGGATTTTAACCATAATATTCGCAAACGAAAACAGTAGTAGTGAAAGAGCGCTCATCTTAACTAAAGCATCCTGTGCAATAATCGATATAGGCAGATTCTGCCATGCTTCCAATAAACTGGATATCTTTTTCAGTATAGGTCTAAAATTAAGGGCAAACAAATCATCCAACTTAGAGGTCACATAAATCCCGACATAATTGGAATACCCTCTGACTAATGAACTTTTATATCACATTAGCAATTAAATAGGATCACTTCTGATTTCCCATAATTTATTTCGCAGCCCCCAATTTGCGTATACTCACTGATTTGAGCAAAAGCTGCTGTTATATTAGCCTTATCAGTTGTCAAATATAAAGCCACCAATATACACAAAAGAGGCCTGAGGAGGTTTAAAGACCGACAGGGGGCAACTCCCCTCGTATCAAATATGGCAACACAAACAAGCACCCCTGGTTTTGAATTGAAGAGGCTGAGTGCGGGGCAGTCCCTTTTTTAAAGGACGGTTTCCCTCACCCACCCGTGGGTGGCATGCTTCATCATCGGGAACCTCCTCGCACTGCGAACCTAGTCGCAGTGCAGGCTACAACCCCCTCACTGAGAGGGAGGAGCTCAGGGATGTTTTTTCAATGTAGTTTGGGAGGTATTCTAAAACCTTCCGAGCAGTGGGTCGTGGAGGGAGAGTGTAGGGAAAGTGAGGATGAAGTTAAAACTAACCACCTGGTATGATGAAAACAAACTTTAATGGGACATCCAGGGGTCAGGATTAAAAAGGATGTGAGCTATGGCAGGAAGATTCAACCTGTCATGATCTCTAGATGGTCAACAGGACCAAGTGAAGTGTGAAAAGTGTATAAATAAAGTGAGTTTTACCACAATACTAAATCTGGTAAGTGGTATAAAAGGATACAGCCAGCTAGTAGGTTCCTGAACCGATTATAATCTGCTGGTCAGCGTCATCCCTGTAAACAGACAATTGTTTAAAACAAGAAGTTTTTACACATTCCACACGCACTCGTTAATTAACGTGCCACATATGTATAATCTAAGTATAAAATGTGGCTACCAGTTATTGCAAAATATCAATTTTGTGATGCTTACCCGTATTGTCGGGGGAGCTAATGGCAACTCATCATTGGCGCACACACTTGAGGTGGCTTCCAAACCCTATATTTAGAAGGGGCAAAAAGGGTTGACTGTGGTGTATAGTCATACATATACATAAAATACAGTTGAATATACATGCTTAGGGTGGGGAGCAAGTGACTGCTCAGTTCTCTAATTGCAGACCGAATTAACACAATTGCACAGGGAGATAAGGTATTGCAATAGGCAACAGTACAAAAATAAGCTTAAAATATCCGAACGGACAGTGTGTTGATACCTCAACATAGAAAAGAAATACTGAATGTTTAAAGGTAATTGAGAGGCCTGTATTATGGCACTCCTGGATGGTGACGGTCACAGATTAAGTGCAGAAGAAAAGATTAAATTACACACACATATACTGGGAGGTGCAGTCTGGCAATGAACAAATAGCCTGGTGCAAAGCCCATGTGGATGTACTATGGGATGCATATGCATACAAAATGTCACCATGCCTTGGCCCAGGTGATATCGGAGCTAGCCTGGACTGGTGAGAAGCCGGATCCTCCAGTAGGGGGAAGCGGCAAAGCTGTCCACATCCAGTCATGGAAAGGGGTCCAGTGCCTTATGGCCATGATATTGGGACAAGCTTAAAAAGGCCAAATCTCCCCAACGGAGAGAGAAAAAAAAGGCAAGGTTGACGCATTCCCCTCTATTATTAATCCATAATAAGGCTGGGCTCCCCAGTGAGTGAGAACAACAAGTCAGCACACAGACATAGAAGCGGTGCACTGTCCTACATGTAATATTTTATGGCTGGTCTGGGTTGGTGCACCCCCGGTTGTCCCCAGGAGAGAGAGAACCGCCAAAATTCTGGTGATCACTCGGAATTTGTTAAGGGGAGCGGTATGATGAGGATCTAAGTTTGCCAAGCAGCAGTGAGAAAACCAAAGTGGTGCCTACCTCAGGGGCAGATTGCTCCTGGCCGGTTCGTACGACCGGGACTGAAATGGAGCTCAGTCCGGCAAGCCCGGTATATGGTGTCCGGCTGAACCTAAGCCCCGCCTCGAGGGAACAGAGGCTTAAAACTAACGAAGTACAACGGAGACTCCTGTTGGATTCCTAAAAACAGATGAAGGACTCCGATCTCGTCCTGTTACCAATATATATATAATATAAAGTCATGTCATCAGTGAATAATTTCAGCTTTGACGCTCATGCTATGGGTGGTCGAATGGATTGTTATTGTCGTACAGCACATGCTAAAGACCCTATAAATAAAGTAAATAAAATAGGACAAAGGGGGCATGGCTTATTGTTATCCTGCTTGCCAATTCACCATTTATAATAGTTGTTGCCTTTTACTTAGTCAACAAGTTTTTAATAAACTCAACAAAATGGGGAGGAAAAGCAAACTTCAATAAAACTAAGAATAACACCTCCCACTGTACCTGGTCAAATGCCTTTTCGGCGTCAAGCAATATGATTGCTGATTTGGACTTCTGAGCAGCTAAATTCTCAATTGTCTGCTTGAAATAATGCATGTTGGTGGCCATGCTCTTCCCTACCACAAATCCATTCTGATCCTCATGAATTACTGAGGGGACTATAGCTGCCTAATGATTTGCCATCATTTTCATAAATAGCTTATAGCCGCAATTAAGCAAGCTAGTAGGTCGATAGGAGTTCAAATCGGTTGCTATCTTATCTTTCTTTAAAAAACTAAATACTACCGACTCTCTAAAAGAATCCGCAATCTCGGATCCTAGTAAGATTGTATTAAAAAGCCTGACCAGAAATACCTTAATTTGCGGTAGGAACAGTGTATACATTTCCACTGGGATTCCATCAGCACTGCATGCTTTTGCATTGCAGCTGGTTTTAACTGCCTGAGCTGCCTGGGCATACCATACCACGCAGAAACATGCAGTCGGCACTTTCATGGCAGTGGTCTGCATGTTAAGCTCTCCTTTGAGCCTAACAGACCACCACTGTCCGACCGCCACTGCAGTGCCCGCCATGGATTACAATTGTAATCCAGCGGGTGCACACACCACGGCCTTGACGGACCTTCAGCGGATGGAGGACTGCCAAAGTTGTAATAAGGCTCCAAGTCTCTGAATACAGACTACCCTAGCACAGAGGAAAATTTTAACTTCACGACTAGAAGAAAGAGCTGCAAGTCTGTCAGATCCAAAGTTGGGTTCGAAAGTAAGCAGTATATGTAAAATAGGGTAGCATGGAAAAAGATATTTGCTAACCCATTGATTCACATATTACTCAGGTCAAGTTAGGAAGACCTTTATATGGCTGTCCTAATGAGGGTTCTAGTATGATATTGAGTTCGGAATTACTCAAAAGACAGAGGTGACTAAATGCGGCAACCATTCATGGAACAGGATCTCCATCTTTAATGCCCAAGTGCAAGGTTTGGGGTGAGCCAGGTAGGATTTAAACCTTGGACCTATGGTCTTGTGTTTCTTTGAATAAAAGTGCTTGAGTCCATTAAAATGATGAAATTGATTGTATTTTTCTGACAGAGGACTGCACATCCTATGGACCTTTCTCTACTAATTTCACATCACTGCATATAGTTTGCCATATTTAAGTTTGTTTTTCTTTTCTTTGGTTAGCAAACCAATGTACAAGAACCTCCACTTGTACAACGACAAGTCATTGTTAACTACCTATGCTTTCTTGAAAAAAGGCCCTTACTGATTTAAAGAAAGAGGTAAAGTATGTAAATTCTCTCACTGGGAAATGAGAAAGAATTAAGAAACCTAAGACACGCAAATATAGCAAAAGGACCCAATTCCCCTCTCCCGTCATCACCCAGCTATGAATCACTCATCGTCCCTGCCGCAACTCTCCTGAGTTGCGGCGGCAATGCACCATCCCTGGGGGGGATCCACCAATCCTCGCTCCACTTCTCAGCCGCTTCGGATTTGTCCCCGCTGCCTTCTTCGGGTCCAAGGCTTCTTTCTTCCGAAGTCTCTTGTGGTCTTACTTTGGTGGTGTCCCCGGCATCTTCCGGTTTTTCTTGCTCCCGCCTGTCGAGTTGCAACACCTCTTTTTCCTGTTCTGCCTTTTCTGTCCCCGGGCGGTTCTCGTATTGGTCCCGGTCATAGGCTCCTCCTTCTTCCTGTATAGGAGAGGTTTGGAGCAAAGAGTTAACTCTTTCCTGTCTTGGTCGCAATGGTCTTGGCTTCTTTGCTTGCAATGATGAATTGACCAGCGGTATGTATCGGGTGTTGCGAGGCTGGGAATTGGGTTCTTCCTTACACTACATAAAGGCCTCTTCCACTGTAAAGCACCAGCCATTTGCTCATATTTTGACTTCACAAGGTAAGGATTGCTAGAACAGTGGCAAGAGGAAGAAATAGCACCTAATGGTTAACTTGCATCAGGAATATCTGTACACATTTATTTGTGTGGACTAGCGCTGGATATTATTGAGCACTGTCAGGCGAGAACCCTTGGCCACACAACCTTTGCAGTGGGCTGGCTCACTTGCTGTACCATTTTACTCCGTGCAGTATGGGTCTGGAGTGGCAAATTTGTTAGGACTGTATTTTGTTCTCAGCCTGATCCTGGGCATTATACAAGGGTACCCAGGGCTGTGGGTGTGATGAGGACAAGGAAAGGTGGAAGACTAAGGGCTTGATTTAGGTCTTGGTGGATCTAGTCCAGCCGTAACATTTTCAACAGTATCACCGCCCACTTACTTGATGGTCCACCCACTCTATTTAGATGTTAGAGGGTCTATGGACAAAAGACCGCCCAAGTCCCGAATCCGCCAGGAATTTTCACCTGCTTTGACTGCGTCATAGGCAGAAGTGGCTGTCGGTGGGAGTCCAGCCAGGGTTTCTGCTGGGCCAATCATGATGTGCCTTTCCATCAAGGAAACTGTGTCAGGGATACCTCCTACTTTGAGTTGGTGGAATCGAAGGAAATGAGTTAGAAACTTACCTTTTGTTCCAGTTTCCCACTTACGTCTTGAACCCCATTGTCCAGGTCCTCCTTTGCTGCTACTACATGACCATGACGCTAATCAACTCTGTTGTCGCTGGGATCTAAGGTAAGCTTCTTTTTCACTTGTCTTACTATGAATAGTGTGTTGACAATTCCTTTAGTCTTGTGTATTTTTACATTGCTCTTACGTGCCTTTTTTATGTGTAATGCATTAGTGTACATTTTACAACTTATCAAGGTAAAATGAACACCTGTATTGATACTTTAAAAAAAATATCATGAGTGTGCATTCAATGGTGTGTGTGCTGTTTGTGTTCTATGCAATATGTAGGAAAAGGGGCATAACACATTACCTACATACATTTTAAAAGCAAACACAACATATATGTGTATTCACACATAAGTCAATAGTATTTACCAGTCTCCACTCCACCAGGGACTCACTCCGTCAGCAAACCGCCACTAGGACAACAGTAGCACAACAGGGACATCTAAATAGGCTTGGCGCAAACCAGCTGACCTGACGGCAACGGAGTACTGTTAGCATGGAGAGGGGTCCACCACCTCCACAACGATGTGCCGCTTTCATGATAGGAAACAGTCTGTCAATGCGGGCGGCGGTTCAGTTAGCACACATCTAAATATGGCAGGCGTAATACCGTCAGCTTAGTGGAGTACTTGAATACTCCGCCGCGGAGGGATAGCAGAAGTCCCGCCAAGATCTAAATCAATCCCTAAATCGTGAACGTTGAAGGAAACAGGTTCAAACTTTTCATGAAAGGGTGTTATTGAAAGTTGATTTGCTTTAGCTTAAAATGCAAGTGGTAAATATATTGTATGAGTAACGGGATTACTTAGCATTGATGTCTTTCACTTCATAGTTGCAAAGAAAAGAAAGCCTCATAACATTCTCAGCATTTCTAATTGCATATTTTCATCATTAATTTATCACAATCGCTTTTGCAGAAATTATGAAACAAGTTCATATTAATACCATATTTTGTGTTGCGGTTTGTAAGAAACCAATGTAATGTAATGCCTACTACAAAGCCTACTGCACCTGAAGTTCATTAGTAAGTTACCTATCTTACATGTTGTGTTGCCTCCATTGTGGTGAAAAGCCATGTAAAGAAGGACACAATAAGTTAGAATGGTGTTACTAATGTTGTGTTCGTAATTGTATATAATAGGTTAATGCAAATGTAACGATTTTCATTCACCTAAAATAATGTTTCCAAGACCATTGGCACCAAATCGCACATTTTAAACCAATGAGGTATTGTTGTCATGAAATAATCACCCAGATGTCTCTTCTAATGAATTGTTTGAGGACAATGTGTGCAATATGCATTCCCAATTTCATATAACAACAGTAAACATATGAATTATCAGTGAGGTGTGAAAAGAGCAGTACAAGTTGTTCATGTTTTCTGTGCTCTCTAATTATAAGGTCTTGCATAATCACAGTATAAATATAAGAGAGTTTAACTGCTGACTATATTTCCCATGTTGCGCTGTTGTATTTGTTGTAATAATTATATGCTTCAATTCGTAGCTTTCCAATTTATATCCATTACCTCATAAACTATGGAGATTACAGAGGTTAAAAATGTGCACCAAATTTGAATTGCATAACCTTTTGTTCATTTTCTTGATTGAAAGGATTTAGTATATGAAGTCTGAAATAAGCTAATATTTTATGCATCGAAAATGATTTTGTTCATTCAAGTAGAATTTTCTGCTGAGCTGAGCCGTTTCATTTTTACTGAGTTAAGTTTCCATTAAAAGAGGCATCATATATTCTTCCAGTTACAAAAACAACTTTAACAACAAAAGGCAAAATCGAATATTTGTTGTGTCTTATAGAAGTGAAGGGTTTTGCTTGTTTCTGTGTGTGTGCAGGTAAATACCTGTTGGAAAGTGAATTATTAGTATGGGCAAATATGCATCTGCTCCTGACAATAAGGCTGCCAGCGCAGTCTAGGGCTCAGAATAGGTCTCAGAAAATTATTCCAATGCTCAACCCTTGGTAGCTTGGCTGCGAGGAGGCACACTTAACTTCAGAGACAGGTATGTAAAGCATTAAAAATACCAATTCCGTAATTAATTAAGACACAACACACAATAAAAATTAGTAATCAATTAAGACACAACACACAATAAAAATCCAACACTAATTTATAAAAATAGTAAATATTTTTATCTTTAAAATGACACCAAAAAGGAAAAAAATCCAATGTAGGGAACCGGAGATATTTTTAAAGATTTAGCACTATATAGCACATAATGAAATGAAATGAAATTTGTACTTGTAAAGCGCACTTATACCCCCAAAGGGGTGTCCTGGCGCTGTACGCATACCGCTGTGGAACCCTTCCTGGCTTTTCCCTGTGAAATGTCCACTCCTGGGCACCCCCAGGGTGAAGCCAGGCATCCCAGCGCTGTTGGGGCCGTTGTGGAGATTAAGCAAGCTATTGCCCAGAGTTGCAGAGTGGGACCCATGATTAGAATAGGCACCGAGGCGAGAATTATCAGGTCCGAGGAAATTGAGCCCAAGACCCGCCGAGGCGGGAATTGAACCCTGGTCCCGGGCCAGATCTCTGCATCAGGGTCTGCCGCTCTAACCATTGAGCCACACTTGTCCACCACATAGAACCCTATAGCGCCTATTGGGACATCTGGTCGCACTAGACCGGGACAAAGTCAAAGTTTCAGGCCGACCGCAATGGAGCCCTGCGGTAGGTCTCGGTCAAAGTTTTTGCCTTCTGACTTAGAAACTTTTCTGGAGCTTTTCTTCCCTGGGTCCCTCGAAGCTCTCAGCCAGTGTGGATTCTGTGAGGGTTCACCGGCTTGCCTTGCGACGAGCTCCTGGTCAAACTTATGGAAGTCAAACATCTGGAGCTTTCCCACAAGACGAACCAGGGATCCAGGCCGGCTCGCGTTTGAAGGTGGGTGGCTTGACTCTCACGGTTGGTCCCAGTCACCTCTCCTACCTTCGGACTTAGAAACTCTTACAGAGATTTTTCTTCAAGGGTCCCTTGCTGCTCTTCACCAGGCTGGCTTCGGTGAGGGTTCACTGGCTTGGGTTTCAGCCAACTCACTGGTCAAACACTGGAAGTCGGACCTCCGGAGCTTTTCAACAGGACGAACCTGGACGGCAGGCCGTCTCGCGGTTTTCGGGTTGTCGGTTTATGCTGGCCAGGTCGAGTCGGTCAACTTATGGAGCTTTTTTCCAAAGTTGCTCTAAACTTTTTCAAACTTCTGGAACTTTTTCCTGAAGTTCCTTTGAGGGCCCCACAGTGTCCAAAACTTACTCTAAGGGTCTGGCAGCCCCAAGATGGTCCTTGAAAGTTTGGGACTTCAGTTCCCACAATCCACTTGGACAAAACCCTTACAAATCCACTGGTAGTACTCCAGGCTGGAGTCTTGGTGGTGATAGTCCAGGTGAGCTCAGTTAACCTGTAGCTTGCAGGGAGTCCACTCTTTAGTCCTTTTGAAACAAGTTAGTCCACAAGGCTGTACTTCTATGTTGTGCAGCAGGCACAGTCTTCAGAGTGCAGGGCCTGGTTGGTGCAAATCAAATTTCTCAGCATGGACCCTTCTTCTTCGTCTTCTTGTTTCAAGCAGCAGATTCAAGAGGCTCTGCCCCTCTCAGATACTTATTCCACATTCTCTGGGTCAAGCAGGAGTGCACTCCTGTCCAATGAGGTGCAGGGCAACACCCCAGAGTATGACCATATCCTCCAAAGTGTGGCACTATAGTCTCCCAGAGAGCACCATTTCTCCAAAATTCAACATGGCTGATCTTTCAGCAGCGAGGCAAGAGTTGGCTAAACCCACCTCCAGGATGGTTCATCTCCATGTTGTCCCTCCCCCTTGCATCTGCTCATTCCTTCCTTAATCCTTCTATCTGGCCAGGTTCAATGAGTAGGGGTGTAAATGAATCTGTCTTCTCCTTCTATTGAAGATTATTGTTTACAACTCCGTCCCCTGCTCTGGCATTCCTATGTAGCAGAACCCTGCCCTCCCAGAATGACTCTCTAACCCCAGGGGCTACTTATCACCTCATCAAAGCAGCCTGGCTAATTCACTTAAATCTAACCAATCGGGACAGATCACTGGAAAGCTGGATTTTGGCTTACAGACAAGAACGTCTTATAACTTCTTGTCTGTACATTTTAGGATAAATTCAATAATAGCATATTGTTGGATTTATCAATACCATTCTAGGAAGTCCTTGAATGATATTTTTATGACATCCTTGATGTTAGTTACTATTTAATAACTTCTGGCCATGTTAACCTATATGGCTGGGGATCTGCAATGGGGAAAATGAACTGGGCAATTTCTCGAAAACCAGGACCTATAAAACATCTTTTATATGGACCCTGCCTATATCTACACCTAGGTGAGACTTTAGGGGTTCTGAATATGTCTAAATAGTGCAGATCGGGGCGGCTTGTGCCGCCATCAAGATGGCCACGTTTAGCTGAGGCTCCGCGCTTCGGGCGGAACCTTTGTACACACCGGAGCCTTGCATCTGGTCCCGGAGGAATGGAAACAGCCGGCAATTGAGGAGCGAGCGCGGGGGGACAGGTAGCCGTTTTTCCTTTTTATTTCTAAGCTACCGAGTGCCCGTTTCCCGCCGCGCTCCGCTCTCCTCAAGAAAGTATCGGCAGCGCCCACCATTTTGTATCTGGCGGAGTGCTGCTTCAACAATCTCTGGGCTTGCCAGCGTTGCTGGAGGTGCGGCGCAGGTTTTACTTGTTAAATCATCCCTTCGGCTGTGCTGTGAGCAAGCTGCAGCGCTATGGGGATTTGCACAATTTAAAGCGTTTTTTGTGCTGAGGAGACTTTATTACTAGTAGATACTTCACGGTGAGGAGCCTCTTTTGCCTTTTGTTGTACCATACTTTTGGAGCTGTGCCTACCAGGTTTCCATATGTCGTCTGGGTGATCAATTCCTCAATTTTGCAGGCTTGATATTATTTCAGCAACAATGTGCGCTTAATGGTTGTTTTCTTCATAATTATCAGCTGCACCTTGTATTCCTTGATTGATCCCTGGAGCTCTCCTCAGCTGTGTGTTGAAATGATGGTCTTTCAACATTTTAGGTACATGCAGAACTAATTTTCTTCATACATAAGTTTGGGGAGCCCCTAGGTTACGGCACACAGCACTGTCCTACCTCCTGTGAATATAATTTTGATTGCTACTATGTGACTTATTCTTTGTCTCATCAGCTGATGCGAGAATCGCAATAGGCGCAATAATCTAAGAATTTATGGCATACCTGAAGGGGGGGAGGGCGCCGACATGCTGACTTTTCTAAAAATTCACATTCCTAAAATTATTGGTCTTAAAGATGGCACCAATCTTAACTTGCAGCGCGCTCATCGCATCGGCCCCAGAAGGGATGGCTCCTCTTCCTCCTCCGCCTCAGTTGTTTCTCGCCCCAGGGGGATAATTGTTCAATTCTTGGAATATACTGAGCTGCTAATGGTCCTCTCGGCTGCTAAGCTTCGGAAGCAAATGTTATGGTCTGGCCAGAAAGTTTTCTTCTCCCAAAATGTAGCCCACGCAACGGCTGCTCGGCGCAAGGAATTTTTGTCTCTTCGCCCAGATCTTCATTCAATGAATGCTAGATATGGTTTGGTGCATCCTTGCTTCTTTAAAGTCACATATAAAGAGCGTTCTTACTCCTTTGACCGTCCTGAAGCTCTACGACAATTTATATCTCGTCATAAAGGAGATGGGATGGACTTTGCAGGGCCCTGAGAAGAATCTCACTTTGTTTTATCTTGTTGATTTCTGCAGTACTCATTTTCCATTCTAGTTTCTAGATGTTGTTGTCACCCCTGGTTGCTGCTGGTTGGGGCATGCTGTTTTTTTGTTTTCTTGTTATTCGTTATTAATGTGTCTGCCTTCCTAAGAGGTTACCTCTCATCATATCCTTTGTCTTTTCTCCACAGATGTTCCCCTTCCCGTTCTGATTCATCAACCTGATGTTTACCTTCCCCTACCTTCTCATGTTGTTGTTTCCAATATGTACAATCGTCTTCATTGTATGGTAAGTGTCTAGACTTCCTCACATATTTTTGTTATAATTGTTGATTTGTCTTTAGTCTATTACTTGGTGTTTTTAAGATGTTAGTTTCCCCGTTAATTTCATCATGGTTTGGCTCCTTGTCTCTCATTTCTTCTGCTTTAATGGTTCCTGTCGTTCCCCGGTATTCTCGCTGGACCTGCTGTCTGTTTCTTTTTCGCGGCTCCCCGCCCCTACATGCTATTCTTTTTCTCTGGATCTGTATTCCGTCATTTTTGACTAAAGCTCTCCAGCTTCATGTCAACCTTTCTCTGTTTACCACTTAGGG
>CAWUFW010026302.1:0-34901 GCA_963921515.1 Calotriton arnoldi | reverse complement strand
GGATGCCTACCACTACTACCACCCTTACACAGGGGGCAGGATGCCCACCACTACTACCACCCTCACCCAGGGGGGCAGGATGCCCACCACTACTACCACCCTTAGCCAGGGGGGCAGGATGCCCACCACTACTACCACCCTCACCCAGGGGGCAGGATGCCCACCACTACTACCACCCTTAGCCAGGGGGCTGGATGCCCACCACTACTACCACCCTCACCCAGGGGGGCAGGATGCCTACCACTACTACCACCCTTACACAGGGGGGCAGGATGCCTACCACTACTACCACCCTTACACAGGGGGGCAGGATGCCCACCACTACTACCACCCTCACCCAGGGGGCAGGATGCCCACCACTACTACCACCCTTAGCCAGGGGGCAGGATGCCCACCACTACTACCACCCTCACCCAGGGGGCAGGATGCCCACCACTACTACCACCCTTAGCCAGGGGGCAGGATGCCCACCACTACTACCACCCTCACCCAGGGGGGCAGGATGCCCACCACTACTACCACCCTTAGCCAGGGGGGCAGGATGCCCACCACTACTACCACCCCCACCCAGGGGGGCAGGATGCCTACCACTACTACCACCCTCACCCAGGGGGGCAGGATGCCCACCACTACTACCACCCTCACCCAGGGGGGCTGGATGCCTACCACTACTACCACCCTTAGCCAGGGGGGCTGGATGCCTACCACCACCCTTAGCCAGGGGGCAGGATGCCCACCACTACTACCACCCTCACCCAGGGGGCAGGATGCCCACCACTACTACCACCCTCACCCAGGGGGCAGGATGCCCACCACTACTACCACCCTTAGCCAGGGGGGCAGGATGCCCACCACTACTACCACCCTCACCCAGGGGGGCAGGATGCCCACCACTACTACCACCCTTAGCCAGGGGGCAGGATGCCCACCACTACTACCACCCCCACCCAGGGGCAGCAGGATGCCTACCACTACTACCACCCTCACCCAGGGGGGCAGGATGCCCACCACTACTACCACCCTCACCCAGGGGGGCTGGATGCCTACCACTACTACCACCCTTAGCCAGGGGGGCTGGATGCCTACCACCACCCTTAGCCAGGGGGGGCAGGATGCCCACCACTACTACCACCCTCACCCAGGGGGGGCAGGATGCCCACCACTACTACCACCCTCACCCAGGGGGGGCAGGATGCCCACCACTACTACCACCCTTAGCCAGGGGGGCTGGATGCCTACCACTACTACCACCCCCACTCATAGGATGGACAATGCATGACACAACAAGCACACCACAACCTAGGGAATGCAAGATTAAGACATCCCCCCACCACCATGACAAGCGTGTGAGCAGGCTGTGTCAAATGCCTACAACACCGAACATGACATTGAACATACAATGTGACCCCCTAGCACATGTGCCACACATATATGTGTGTGGCACCACAATGCAAGCAGCCCATGACCATTGTGGCAATGGGGCCTAAACCCCCATCATCACAGTGACCAAAAGGCAAGTGTGGGGTCCATAGCTGAAGCACATTTTGACCATTGTGGCAATGGGGTCTAAACCCCCATCATCACAGTGACCAAAAGGCAAGTGTGGGGTCCATAGCTGAAGCACATTTTGACCATTGTGGCAATGGGGTCTAAACCCCCATCATCACAGTGACCAAAAGGCAAGTGTGGGGTCCATAGCTGAAGCACATTTTGACCATTGTGGCAATGGGGTCTACACCCTCATCATCACAGTGACCAAAAGGTAATTGTTGACAAAGAAAGAGCTGCAACTGCCAAACTGCATGGATCATTCCTGGTCACAGAACCAAAAACTCATCTGTGGCAAAGTAGTGTATGTGTCCCATTGCAACATAAATTGGGGGAGCCAAATACTGCAGTGCAAATGAAACATTCCTTTGGCCATGTGCAGACAAACAACACCCATGGGGGCTGAGACCGTCAACAGTCATCAATGACACAATGACAGAAGTGACCATCAGAATGCAGAACCACATATTTGCACCAATGGGCACACAAATGCAGATACCCTGTGGAGACAGCAGATGTGAGGTGAACAGATACCATACCATGGCAGCAATGGGACACACAAACCATGATCACTGTGCTGACCGATGACCTAGGAGTCCCAGGGACAGCAGGGGAAACACACCAAACAACATACAGCCAATGGCACACCCAAGATATGCCAATGCAGTGGTGCAGATGCACAAACACAAACAGGCAGACCAACACTGTCATCATACACAGCAGGTGAGGGGTGGGGGTGCCAGTGTCCCCAGGCAACAACACAACACATGAGGAGAGCTGAATACCAATCATACAGATGTGCATACACTGCCACACTAAGGTAACTCATGGATCCAAATCCCCTATGTGGGCAAGCAGGCATTGACAGGTGAGAGGGAGCACAAAACACACATGTCACACAGGCACGTAGGAACAACAACTGACACAGCAAGTCACAGACACACCACAGCACCACCCCCAGGGCCCCCACAATGTGGTGACCCTGGGCTGAAGAAAAATACCACTGTGATGACAAAGCTAAATGTCGTTCACACTGTGAACCACAGTCAGGTGTCCTGAGCAACTAACTACCATCACACCTACACAAGCACAAATCAATCAGCATGGCCAGTAAGCCAAGGCCAACATGGAGGCAGGGGACTAGCCGGGCAACAACTCTCATCTGCACACACTCAATTCCACACCCCTCGACCTCCAACAATGTGCAGCAGTGAAGTACACATGCACTGGTGACATTGCACATGCACCCATTACTATTCCAGGGTGGTGGGTGGGAACCAAGGTGTAGAAACACATCACACATGGACACTCAACAAGACTCCTGAATGTCTGACACACTGCACACTACGCTGTACATGGACATGACGGCAATACCACACCGACCAATGGGATCCCAGCCACAGTCACACACCAATGAAGAAGCCAAGGTCACCCACAAAGAACACACATAGACAACAACCAACATTGCAGCCCGGACCTAAGGAGTGCCAGCAGTCACACACACAACGTGTCACAATCACTGAAAGATAACACAAACTGGAAATCACATGACAGGGGCAAACAACAAGTGCCAAAGGGAAACCTGACTGTGACCCATCTGCGTCTGCACACAAACTCTGCCCTGACAGCAAACACACCTATGGGTGACACCCTGATGACCAGTAATGTGCCATGCACCCACATCACAGAGAACACAGGGAGAAGACTTTGGGGGAACATAGCTCAAGTCAGCAAGCATCACAAACAGGTACAACACTAGGGATCACAGCATGCGCAGATGAATGGAAGTGAACACACAGACATGCACATACAACACACACCTTGGGCGCAGGCAATGTCACACGTGTACACACTGCCATGAGGGGACTCCACTCCTGTGTGAGGAAAGCTGTGCCATATGTTGCCTCAGTAGGGCCCCATCATGTCAGCTGAGCACTTGGTCACACAATCAACAATTAGCACCAAATGAGGGCTCCCATCACATCAGCCTGGTCATGGATGTGCCAACGGAATCATCAGCACAGATCCAACACACTTGTATAGCAATGTTGCACTGACTACACGGATGAGTCCCTCCCCATTGATGCCCAAACCTGCATGTCCACTGGAGATGGCAACACGGTCAGGGAAGTAGACAAATGCAACGATGGCAGGCACAACAGATGTGCAGGGGTGGAAGCCACAGATATGAAATTGCCAATGTAAGTAGGAAACCCATTGCCAAATACTGAACACATGACACCCTCAGATGCTGCTATTGATGACATGGATACACCACATGATAGGACACATTCCCCCTGGACCACATGGGTTCCTGCACAGTAACACTTCATAATCATGAGACCAGATATCACCATCACTGCAGCAAGGGCATGGTTAGCTGCACCAACAACATGTACATCTGAAGCATGAGCACTAGAGAAAAGAAAGTTGCTTTATTCAGCATATGTGTTGAGGCCAAACGAAGTCCTGAAAAAAGAGCAAAGGCCAATGGCCAGTCCATTGTCAAAGTTCAAACAGGGTGACACTGGCAGATGTCACCCTACGCATGCCTGCACAATACCAGGGACAATCCACTAGGAGGGGCAACCGGGGGGCAGGCCAGGCACCACAGGGACAGGATCAGGGCTCACCAGGGGGAGTCAGGGAAGGGGTGGTGGGTGCTGGAGAGCCACTGACAACTGCAGTGGAGGTGTCTGACATGGTGTGTGCCGGCACAACTGGGGGGCATGACACAGATGTCGTGGGTGCCGGCACAACTGCAGTGGACCCTGCAGATGGGGTGGACAGGTCCGCCACTGCAGTGCCCAAGTCAGACAGGGCGGTAGTGGACTCCACTGCAGTGCCTACCTCCAGGGGAGGAGAATGGGGAACAGGCAAGGTGGGTTGGACAGAGGGGGGGACACCCTCACCACATCAGTGGCACAGACAAGCGCAGCGGGGGTGTGGTGCTGGGAGAGCAAGTGGCAGGGGAGAAGGCCGGAGCATCTTGGGGATGGTATATCTGTGGGTGGGGGAACCTGGGGCAGGGTGTGGTGGGGGCACCTGTGCAGTGGGGGCCTGAGGGATGGAGGACGGAGACCTTGTGCCTGAGCTGCAGGGCGGTGGCGGGGTCTTGCTCTTAGCACTCCGGGGGGACTTGCGGGTGGGGGCCTCAGTCCGTCTGCGCCTGGGGGAGGGTGTCCGGGGGCGAGGGGCACTCTGCTCCGTGTGGGTGGGCTTCCTCTTCCCCGGGATGCTGGAGCAGCTTCATCGGTGGGGAAGAGGCCGAGGTCACAGAGGAAGAGCTGCTGTGACTTTGGGGTTGCAGGTGAGGCAAGGGAGGGTGCTTTGGAGGGAGAGGGAACTGAGGACTGCGCAGTGCATGTGGATGCGTGTGTGTGTGCCAGGGCCCCATCCCCTGTGAGTCTGGCTTCAGTCCCCTGAATGTGCGTGCGTGTGCGTTTTGTCATTGGCGTGTGTGTCAGTGTGCTGGATGTGTGTGTGCTGGTGTGTGCCTGTGCCGGTGTGTGTGTGCCTGGGATGGGTAAGGTGCTGGGGAGTGTGGATGGAGCAGAGGCAGGAGGGGTGAGGGACCGTTTGAGGAGGGACACTGCTGCCGTCAGGGAGGAGTCCATGGACCTATTGCCCCTCTGTAGGTCAGACATGCCCGATGAGATGCCCTCCATGAACGACACCAGCTGAGTCAACAGCGCGGTGTGCGCATGGAGGACACTCAGCATGGCTGTCTGCCCTACATGGAGCTGGCGAAGGAGGTACACAGACTCCTCACTCAGGGCAGCAGGGGACACAGGGGCAGGGGGTGCGGTGCCTGGCCCAAAGGAGACACGCTCCCGGACATGGGAGCCTCCACGGACCTGGGGAATGGGAGCCGATGGGAGGGCGGTGGTGGTGCTGGTGGTGGCGGGGACAGCAACACTAGCTGGGGTGTGGTGGCTGCTGACACCCGCCTCCACAAGGGAGTCATCCTCCGAGTTGCTCTGGTCCTCAGCTGAGGTGGATGCTGCTGAGGACTCCTCGGTGTGGCTCCCCTCGCCCTCCGTGCCACTGGGTCCCTCCGACCACTCCTCGGCTGCTGACCCAGTCTGGCTCTCCGGCTCCTCCTGGTCCGTGGAGCTGTCCCCTTCCGTGGCCGTGGATGTATCTGCAAACAATGGGAAACAGACAGACATCAGTCACCTGCACATAACGCACACACCACTGTGAGCACAGCACATCACAGAGCAAGCCCTGGCATCATTAGTTGTGCATTGCTAAAAGTGCACTAATTGAACAGGAGAAGTCAATTGTCAGTCTGATGCCAAGCATGGCACTCACATCCCACATGGCCTTGCACCCATCTGTCTGGCGTCTGTTGGATTGCAACACCCCAGTGTTGACACATGCACCAAGTACACAGTAGTTGGACAGTGCAGAGGACACGGTGTGGACACATCACAGCTCTTGCCACTGAGTCAGTACAGGTTTACGGATGTAAGGGATGCCCAGAGTCAAATAGGAAATGCATGTGATGCATACCAGCGACAGACACCATGATGCACCCATGTCCTGATAGCCAGCGCCACTATGGTGTGCATGTAGCACATGTCACTCCCCTGCAGGATCACCAATCAGTAGACACATGCCATGGCGGAGGCATGACTGCAAAGTCATACATCACTGTCTCAGTGATGTATGACTTTGCAACCAGGCTAACAACACTCTGCACTGTGTCACAATAGTAGGTCATGGGGAATGCAAGTCCTGGAGCTGCACAAGTGCACATGTACATCCCCCACAACACATCCTCTTAACCCTCATCTGTCCAGGTCATACCTATTGGACATATGGGAGACCTGTGACACTACCCTCTGAACCTGAGCCCCTCACACTCTGCTGTGCATGGGGAACAGCTGCCTGAACTTCACATTTACATGCCCCAGTCTGCATGGGCAGCTGATCAGACACCTATGTGTCACACAAGTATCGTCTCCTATGGTCACATCTCCAGTGGCATGCTGAGCCCCTACCAAGAAACTCCACAGCAGTCCTGGCGACTAATCCACAGCACACTGACACAGAGGCAGACACCTGAGGGGCAAATCACTGTGCACAATGTGTCCTCTGATACACGGGAGTGGGAGTACAGAGTGTATTGTATGGCCTGGAGTAGGCATGACTGTCCAGCCCCACATGAATGAGGGATGAGCCCTGGACTGTAGGCAACTGGCTAAGTATGTGTGACACACGTCATATACATACTCCTGGGGCCCAAACATTGTTCCCACCCGCAGCATGGGTGTGTGCCAGGTACCCCAGCCACATGTGGTGGATCAGCTCAGCAATTGGACCACAGATCAAAGTAACACGCTGAATACATGTCAGAATACAGGCATTGTGTAAGCAATGGACCCACCCATGATGCCCACCACAGAGTCAGGGAAACAGATGCTGTCTCCCACCTTGAGTCAAGCAAACTGCAAGGACACAGTCCTAAGTGACAGAATTCCCTGCATGTAAGGGCCACACCTGGGTATCAGATGAGGAGTGGGCAGTGCACAATAGAGGGACATGGCTCCTGGACAACATGACTGCTGTACTGTGGCAGTTCAACCTGGCCCGAGGAGGGCACATAACATGTTAGACAGAGTACACAGTGCAGTCTTTGACTCACCCCCTCCTTGCTGCTCTCTGGCCTTCAGCTGCCCATCCAGGTCTGGAAAGACCACCGCCAGGATCCTGAGCATGTGGGGGGTCAGGGTCCGTGTTCCGCCCCTCCTGCGAGGAGGCGACAGCTTCAGCTGGACCCGTGCAATCCTCCGGGTCCAGCCCCGAAGGTCCTGCCACCTCTTTTGGCAGTTGCGGATCCGGCGCTTGTAGACCCCCACGGACCGGACAGCCCGGACGATGTCCTTCCAGATCTCATGCTTCCGATGGGCAGAAGCCTGTCAGGATGACAAAGTGATAAGGACATTACTACACATGCAACATATCCGTGCATGACACAGTTGCATATACATGTCGCAATCACAGGGGCACATGGTGTACCCAGGCAGTGCACGGCTGCCCATGGACAGTTTTCCAGAAGTCACTACATGGTATCATAGCATGGGGAGTAAAACCCTGTTCAGAAGCACTGTCACTGCACCATACCTGTCCAGTGCAAGTCACTACACACTATGGGGGGTGACAACTACTCAGTGAGCCTGCTAGCCAGTGGTGTGCTGACTCTCAGCCTTGCTAGTCAGACAAAATGCACATTCAGAAAGGCAGTGCACAGAACACTCACCTGCTCCCCTGGTGTCCCATACAGCTTGCTGTACTGTGGAAGTAGGCTGTCCAGCAGGGCCTGGTTCTCTTCAAGGCTGAAGGCTGGGGCTCTCTCCACAGTACGTGCCATTGCAGGGTCCAGAGGGGCAGAGACAGCAGCAGTGCAGTGGCAGATGTCGTCCTGGAGCATGTAGTGCAGGCAAGTGGGCTCTCAGGGGAACATGCAGCAATATATATGTGCTGGAGAGGCAGATACTGTCCCTTGTGTCCAAAGTGATAGGTCCAAGTCGTTTGCATCTTCTGAATATGGCCAATCCATGGAATAGCAGCACCAAAACACGCCCACAGCATCCTTCAAAATTTCAACTTCATGACATACATGATTTTGCAACATTGTTGTGGGTGACCAACTGATTTTCCAGCAACCGACTCGTTCGAATATTCGAAAACGCGTCCGTTGCCAGGCAAGCCCATTGTCAATGGGTGCGCACCGATCGGTCCATTGAGGTACAACGCGCACAGGGGTACAACGCGTACCCGCACACATTGAAAGCAATGGGCCGGCCGGAGGCACCGATCGGTCCATTGCTGTTCAACGCGCACAGGGGTACAACGCGTACCCGCACACATTGAATGCAATGGGCCGGCCGGAGGCACCGATCGGTCCATTGCAGTACAACGCGCACAGGGGTACAACGCGTACCCGCACACATTGAAAGCAATGGGCCGGCCGGAGGCACCGATCGGTCCATTGCTGTTCAACGCGCACAGGGGTACAACGCGTACCCGCACACATTGAATGCAATGGGCCGGCCGGAGGCACCGATCGGTCCATTGCAGTACAACGCGCACAGGGGTACAACGCGTACCCGCACACATTGAAAGCAATGGGCCGGCCGGAGGCACCGATCGGTCCATTGCAGTACAACGCGCACAGGGGTACAACGCGTACCCGCACACATTGAAAGCAATGGGCCGGCCGGAGGCACCGATCGGTCCATTGCAGTACAACGCGCACAGGGGTACAACGCGTACCCGCACACATTGAATGCAATGGGCCGGCCGGAGGCACCGATCGGTCCATTGCAGTACAACGCGCACAGGGGTACAACGCGTACCCGCACACATTGAATGCAATGGGCCGGCCGGAGGCACCGATCGGTCCATTGCAGTACAACGCGCACAGGGGTACAACGCGTACCCGCACATTGAAAGCAATGGGCCGGCCGGAGGCACCGATCGGTCCATTGCAGTACAACGCGCACAGGGGTACAACGCGTGCCCGCACACATTGAAAGCAATGGGCCGGCCGGAGGCACCGATCGGTCCATTGCAGTACAACGCGCACAGGGGTACAACGCGTACCCGCACACATTGAATGCAATGGGCCGGCCGGAGGCACCGATCGGTCCATTGCAGTACAACGCGCACAGGGGTACAACGCGTACCCGCACACATTGAATGCAATGGGCCGGCCGGAGGCACCGATCGGTCCATTGCAGTACAACGCGCACAGGGGTACAACGCGTACCCGCACACATTGAAAGCAATGGGCCGGCCGGAGGCACCGATCGGTCCATTGCAGTACAACGCGCACAGGGTACAACGCGTACCCGCACACATTGAAAGCAATGGGCCGGCCGGAGGCACCGATCGGTCCATTGCAGTACAACGCGCACAGGGGTACAACGCGTGCCCGCACACATTGAATGCAATGGGCCGGCCGGAGGCACCGATCGGTCCATTGCAGTACTACTGCGCACAGGGGTACAACGCGTACCCGCACACATTGAATGCAATGGGCCGGCCGGAGGCACCGATCGGTCCATTGCAGTACAACGCGCACAGGGGTACAACGCGTACCCGCACACATTGAATGCAATGGGCCGGCCGGAGGCACCGATCGGTCCATTGCAGTACAACGCGCACAGGGGTACAACGCGTACCCGCACACATTGAATGCAATGGGCCGGCCGGAGGCACCGATCGGTCCATTGCAGTACAACGCATCACTGTACATGTGACTGGCATATGTCAGCATGCCTGTCTCAGATGGACATATGCCAGCCACAGATAGCTCCCAGGGAGTGAGGGGCACACCTACATCACGACAGCCTGTCCAAACCTTATCATAAGGCATGTAAGGCTGCATTTCCTATTGTGTGTATGTTGGTGTACATGTTGTCCTGTGGGTGTCACCTGTGGGCAGCCACCCCCAGGCTGTGCACGTGTTCATGGGGACAGGATCATGGGTGTTATGTGTACGTGACCACTGTGATGTGCAACTGTTCATATCTGTGCATGTGCCATGGTCACATTTCACAGTGGTGTTTGTGTATGTCATGTCACATACCCCGTGAGTCCCATGTGGGACGGTATGTTTGAGCCAGGGTGTCCCAGTGGCACAATAGTGATGGCCCTCCACAGTCTTTGTGCATGTAGTGTTTACAATGTCTCTGATTTCATGTGCACAATGGGAGACAGTCTCCACATCCACGTTGTGTGTGCATGGACTCTGATGTTGTGCGTGTGTGTCACAGACGTCCATGGCTCTCCTGCCATGGCAAGTGTGGCCACTACCTGTGGGGGTCATGTTTGTTTTGTTGTGGTGTACACATGATACTCCAGGTGATGCCAGTGTCCATGTGGCATTACAGGGTCCCTGGGAATGTGCCTGTCGTTGAGCTGTGGTGCCTGGGGCACATCTGTCCTCACATGTCACTGGGGGGTGACTGTGACACAGCATCATGATATCCAATGGGCCAACCTGGGACAAATTGATGCCACCTGTAGGACCGTGTTGACAGATGTTGGCCATGTATGTACCATAAATGTCGTTCCGGTACTGCACACTTCATGTAGTTGTGCCTCATGATGATGTATGTTGGGATCTTGAGTGTGTTCAATGCCGCATATGTGGGGTGACTGACGATCTTGCTTACTTCTCCTCTGCACTGCAGGGCTCCTGCTGTCCATCGGCCATTCCCAGACCTGGCAACGATGGTGGAACGGGACAGCATCCGACGGTACCGCTTCACCAGGCAGCTGATTGAGGATTTTGCAGTGCAGTTGTCCCCACATTTGCAGCCTGGCCGGCCGTATCCTACAGCGCTGACCCCCAAGGTGAAGGTGATGGCAGCCCTACACTTCTTTGCCACCGGTACCTTCCAACATACTGTGGCGTCTGCTGGTGGGATGTCACAGACCATGTTCAGCCGTGTGCTCCGCGATGTTTTGGCGGCAATGTTGCTCTTCCTGAACCGGTACATCTATTTCCCTAGACTGCGACGACTCACTGACGTGAAGAGTGACTTTTATGCCCTGGGGAGGATGCCGCATGTAATTGGCTCCATTGATGGGACACATGTGGCTTTGGTACCACCACAGGCCCAGGAGCAGGCCTACAGGAACCGCAAGCACTACCACTCGGTCAATGCACTGGTGGTGTGTCTTGCAGACATGACCATCACACACGTGTGTGCCCGTTTCCCTGGTTCAGCACACGATGCCTTTGTGATGAGGAGTAGTCGCATCCCCAGGTTGATGGCACAGATGCAGAACCAGCGTGCCTGGCTTGTCGGTGTGTACTGACTTTGTGCCATTGTGTGTGATCTGATCTGTAGTATTCCGCCCACTTTTCCAAGTCAGCTGATGTGCACTTGTCTGTCCGTAGGTGACTCGGGATACCCCAACATGCCGTGGTTGCTGACACCCCTCAGGAACCCTGTGACACCTGCCCAGATGCGCTACAATGAGGCACATGGTCGGACCAGGAGAGTGATTGAGCGGACCTTTGGTCTCCTGAAGAGCCGCTTCCGCTGCCTGGACAAGACCGGAGGGTCCCTCCCATATGCCCCTGCGAAAGTGTGCAAGATTATCATCGTCTGCTGCATGCTCCACAACCTGGCAGTGCGGAAGGAGTTGCCTCTCATCCAGGATGACGATGACCAACATCCGCCACCTGTGGAGGATCCTGGCCTGGACCACGATGCCAGTGACGATGATGATGATGATGGTGATGGTGATGTCCGCACACAGCTCATCACCAACTTCTTTAGCTGAATGTGAGTATCCTGAGGTGTCATGTGAATGATGTGAGTTGGCATGATGTGTGGGTGGTGCTCTGGTGCTGTTGGAGTGTGTCCATGGGCTACTTGACAGGATGTGTGTTGCGATGTGTGGTGACAGGTGGGCTGTACTCCCCAACAGTGTTGACATGCTAACTTGGTTCTGGGTGGGTATCTTGTAACATGTATTGTGCATGAGTTTTGCTGTTCTGTCCTGTACTGCATTGCTTTTGACTGTGTGTCATTTCTGTCCTTCACAGGGTACTTTCAGATTCGTTTGGTCAACTGTGTCCACCGACGACGTGATTGCACATCCAGGCTGGTAGCTGTTGTGTCCCTACAGGTGATGTGCGCCACACCCATGGACTTCCTTCTGTCTACAGTTGTTGACTGTGTGCCCGCTACCAGGTGGGGTTACCTTGCATCTGTAGTGGTTACGGCATGTTGCTACTGTGTAATAAACCTGTGCTTCACTTAGTGATGTGCGTTGTCTGTGGTCACACATTTGAGTGCCATTTGCTTACTGCACCTGTGGGCTACTTGACTACAACTGGGAATGGGTGTGGTGTCTGTGCATTGCACCGTCTTCCCTGGCAACATCAGTGTAGGCAATGAGTCAGATGGCCTAGGTGTGTATGTGTTGTGTAGCCCTGGTGGTGTGTCTCCCTCATATGTGTCACGTTGCCTGTACTCACATGCCTGTGTTGTCCTTGCTGTTGCAGTTCGCATACACTGTGTAATTTTGCAGTTCATCATCCCCATAACAGCACCCACGTTGGAATCACGACAGAGGCAAGTATGGTGTATTAGTGTGTTTATTGTGATAATAGTGCATAGGATGGATTGTGCTGTACATGAATCTTGCAATCCCAAGTTCCTAGATGAATAGAAAGTCCAGGTAGACAGGATCCCCAGTATCGGGGCCACAGTTGTCTGACACATTGTTCCAACTTGTACTCCCCATGCAATGTGTGGGAGTAGTGTTGCCATCAACAGGGTGAACAGTCTGTGCACAAAGGCGAAAATCCAGAACAGGTTCAGGCTTCCTGGGAGTTGCGCTTGGCCATCAGCCTCTCACTTTCCCCTCCTCGGACGACCCCTCTTCTTGGGGGGGGCCCTCAAGTGCAGGCTGCTGCGGTGCAGGGGACTCTCCGCCAGAGTCCTCCTCCCTCCCTGTGGCAGTTGCAGTTTGTTCGGTACCAGATGTTGTTGGCACACAGGGAGGTGTGGACTGGTTGCTGTTCATCTGGCGGAGGCATTGTAAAATGTCCCTGTGCACCGCCGTCATCTCATGTAGTACATCCCACTTGGACTCCACGCGGGTCATGTGGGAGTCCACACGTGACATGTGGGAGTCCACACGTGACATGTGTGACTCCACTTGGGACATGTGGGAGTCCAAGCGGGCATGATGGGCAGCCTGCTGCTGTTTGATGTCTCTGAGGAGCCCCACTACCTGGCTGAGCTCTCCGGTGCTGGACTGGTACGCATCAGCTATGCGTACCAGTTGTGGGTCTTCATGCACACCAGCAACGTCTGCAAGCAGCGACCTCTGTCTCCCACCCCTCCCACCACCCCTGCTGACATGTGCAGTGTGTGCAGTTGCACGCACAGATAACCCTGGTCCACCTTGGGGGTTGGTGGTGGTGGTGGTGTCCATGGCCCCAGGTTGGTCCAGGGTCACTGCGCTGGTGTTGTTCCTTATTCTGTCCATGTCGGCAGGGATGGTATTCGTGGTGACAGTCGTTGGAGGGGTGGGTGCAGGGGGTGCAGCTGGTGGACCTGCTGGTGCTGCAGCTGGTGGTCCTGCTGGTGCAGCATGTTGACTTGCACCGGATGTGCCAGGTTGTTCTTCATCGTCCGAGGAGGACAGAGGCTGTACGACGCCAGTGAGCTCGGCATCCTCTTGAGCCTGGGACTGGGACTCCTCAGCGTCTGCTGCTGTGTCCCTATCATCACCTGTTTTTGGGAGACACAAACAATGTATGTCATGTTTCTGCAGGCATCAGTGGTTGACACACCTGACAGTTGTGACTGTGCCTCGGGGTGCGGGCCTGTACATTGTATTGTCCTAAGTCGTCACAGTCAGGGGTTGATATTGGTGTGGCACATTGTCCTGCATTATTTGGGCATTTCTATGTATTCTCTGGGGTGTGAACATGGTCTGCATTGATTGTGTTTGGTTGACAGCCAGACCTCCTTCCCACCCACCCACCCACCCAGTCAGTTATCCCACCATGGAACGTGCTTGCATTGCAGGGAGTGTAAGTTGTCTCTCAGGATGTCAGTCAGTGGTGTCCTGCTGTTTGTTGGTGCACAGTTGGCAGCAGGGCCTTGTGCTCCCCCCAGCAGTAGCCAGTGTCAGCCATCTTGTGAGTCCTTCTCCACTCCCTGTGATGTGAGCATGGTTCAGGGTGGTGTTGATGGGACAGTTGTGGGGGTGAGCTATGTCTGTGACTACGACTCCCATCATGCTATTGCCTCCACCCCCCTTCCCAGCATGCCCATGCTTCCTTCCTTTTGACTCTGCTTCCCTGTGGGGTGGGCTGGCTGTGCTGACAGGATGGCTGGGAGTGTTGTCCTGGCAGTTGTTTGGCTAAGAGTCCCAAGAGTGTCCCTGTGCTTCACACAACATAACCCAGGGTGGTGGTGCTTTGTGGGATCTTGTGTTAGGATGGAGGGCATTGCATTCTACCAGGTGGGTACTGTGGAGTTTGTGTTGGGGGGGGTGTGAGGGGAGGTGCTGGTGACTATAGTCAGTGCTGCAAGTCCCCCTTCCCACCCAGCCAGCCAGATAGCCCACCATGGAACGTGCTTGCATTGCAGGGAGTGTAAGTTGTCTCTCAGGATGTCAGTCAGTGGTGTCCTGCTGTTTGTTGGTGCACAGTTGGCAGCAGGGCCTTGTGCTCCCCACAGCAGTAGCCAGTGTCAGCCATCTTGTGAGTCCTTCTCCACTCCCTGTGATGTGAGCATGGTTCAGGGTGGTGTTGATGGGACAGTTGTGGGGGTGAGCTATGTCTGTGACTACGACTCCCATCATGCTATTGCCTCCACCCCCTTCCCAGCATGCCCATGCTTCCTTCCTTTTGACTCTGCTTCCCTGTGGGGTGGGCTGGCTGTGCTGACAGGATGGCTGGGAGTGTTGTCCTGGCAGTTGTTTGGCTAAGAGTCCCAAGAGTGTCCCTGTGCTTCACACAACATAACCCTGGGTGGTGGTGCTTTGTGGGATCTTGTGTTAGGATGGAGGGCATTGCATTCTACCAGGTGGGTACTGTGGAGTTTGTGTTGGGGGGGGGTGTGAGGGGAGGTGCTGGTGACTATAGTCAGTGCTGCAAGTCCCCCTTCCCACCCAGCCAGCCAGATAGCCCACCATGGAACGTGCTTGCATTGCAGGGAGTGTAAGTTGTCTCTCAGGATGTCAGTCAGTGGTGTCCTGCTGTTTGTTGGTGCACAGTTGGCAGCAGGGCCTTGTGCTCCCCACAGCAGTAGCCAGTGTCAGCCATCTTGTGAGTCCTTCTCCACTCCCTGTGATGTGAGCATGGTTCAGGGTGGTGTTGATGGGACAGTTGTGGGGGTGAGCTATGTCTGTGACTACGACTCCCATCATGCTATTGCCTCCACCCCCTTCCCAGCATGCCCATGCTTCCTTCCTTTTGACTCTGCTTCCCTGTGGGGTGGGCTGGCTGTGCTGACAGGATGGCTGGGAGTGTTGTCCTGGCAGTTGTTTGGCTAAGAGTCCCAAGAGTGTCCCTGTGCTTCACACAACATAACCCAGGGTGGTGGTGCTTTGTGGGATCTTGTGTTAGGATGGAGGGCATTGCATTCTACCAGGTGGGTACTGTGGAGTTTGTGTTGGGGGGGGTGTGAGGGGAGGTGCTGGTGACTATAGTCAGTGCTGCAAGTCCCCCTTCCCACCCAGCCAGCCAGATAGCCCACCATGGAACGTGCTTGCATTGCAGGGAGTGTAAGTTGTCTCTCAGGATGTCAGTCAGTGGTGTCCTGCTGTTTGTTGGTGCACAGTTGGCAGCAGGGCCTTGTGCTCCCCCAGCAGTAGCCAGTGTCAGCCATCTTGTGAGTCCTTCTCCACTCCCTGTGATGTGAGCATGGTTCAGGGTGGTGTTGATGGGACAGTTGTGGGGGTGAGCTATGTCTGTGACTACGACTCCCATCATGCTATTGCCTCCACCCCCTTCCCAGCATGCCCATGCTTCCTTCCTTTTGACTCTGCTTCCCTGTGGGGTGGGCTGGCTGTGCTGACAGGATGGCTGGGAGTGTTGTCCTGGCAGTTGTTTGGCTAAGAGTCCCAAGAGTGTCCCTGTGCTTCACACAACATAACCCAGGGTGGTGGTGCTTTGTGGGATCTTGTGTTAGGATGGAGGGCATTGCATTCTACCAGGTGGGTACTGTGGAGTTTGTGTTGGAGGGGGGGTGAGGGGAGGTGCTGGTGACTATAGTCAGTGCTGCAAGTCCCCCTTCCCACCCAGCCAGCCAGCCAGATAGCCCACCATGGAACGTGCTTGCATTGCAGGGAGTGGAAGTTGTCTCTCAGGATGTCAGTCAGTGGTGTCCTGCTGTTTGTTGGTGCACAGTTGCCAGCAGGGCCTTGTGCTCCCCACAGCAGTAGCCAGTGTCAGCCATCTTGTGAGTCCTTCTCCACTCCCTGTGATGTAAGCATGGTTCAGGGTGGTGTTGATGGGACAGTTGTGGGGGTGAGCTATGTCTGTGACTACGACTCCCATCATGCTATTGCCTCCACCCCCCTTCCCAGCATGCCCATGCTTCCTTCCTTTTGACTCTGCTTCCCTGTGGGGTGGGCTGGCTGTGCTGACAGGATGGCTGGGAGTGTTGTCCTGGCAGTTGTTTGGCTAAGAGTCCCAAGAGTGTCCCTGTGCTTCACACAACATAACCCAGGGTGGTGGTGCTTTGTGGGATCTTGTGTTAGGATGGAGGGCATTGCATTCTACCAGGTGGGTACTGTGGAGTTTGTGTTGGGGGGGTGTGAGGGGAGGTGCTGGTGACTATAGTCAGTGCTGCAAGTCCCCCTTCCCACCCAGCCAGCCAGCCAGATATCCCACCATGGAACGTGCTTGCATTGCAGGGAGTGGAAGTTGTCTCTCAGGATGTCAGTCAGTGGTGTCCTGCTGTTTGTTGGTGCACAGTTGCCAGCAGGGCCTTGTGCTCCCCACAGCAGTAGCCAGTGTCAGCCATCTTGTGAGTCCTTCTCCACTCCCTGTGATGTGAGCATGGTTCAGGGTGGTGTTGATGGGACAGTTGTGGGGGTGAGCTATGTCTGTGACTACGACTCCCATCATGCTATTGCCTCCACCCCCTTCCCAGCATGCCCATGCTTCCTTCCTTTTGACTCTGCTTCCCTGTGGGGTGGGCTGGCTGTGCTGACAGGATGGCTGGGAGTGTTGTCCTGGCAGTTGTTTGGCTAAGAGTCCCAAGAGTGTCCCTGTGCTTCACACAACATAACCCAGGGTGGTGGTGCTTTGTGGGATCTTGTGTTAGGATGGAGGGCATTGCATTCTACCAGGTGGGTACTGTGGAGTTTGTGTTGGGGGGGTGTGAGGGGAGGTGCTGGTGACTATAGTCAGTGCTGCAAGTCCCCCTTCCCACCCAGCCAGCCAGATAGCCCACCATGGAACGTGCTTGCATTGCAGGGAGTGTAAGTTGTCTCTCAGGATGTCAGTCAGTGGTGTCCTGCTGTTTGTTGGTGCACAGTTGGCAGCAGGGCCTTGTGCTCCCCACAGCAGTAGCCAGTGTCAGCCATCTTGTGAGTCCTTCTCCACTCCCTGTGATGTGAGCATGGTTCAGGGTGGTGTTGATGGGACAGTTGTGGGGGGGGCAATATGTGTGACTGCGACTCCCATGATGCTATTGGCTACACTGACTTGGCCAGCATACACAGAATTCCTTCCTTTGAGTGGTCTTCACTGTGTGTTGGTGTTGTTGTGGTGGCTACATGTGTGGATGTGTGTGTTAGTTCTATTTGTGCCACTGCCTAGCTGTAGTTGTGGTTGTGTTTGTACATGTGTTGGCACAGTTGGATGTGACTTTTTTGATGGCATGTGTTGTGTTTATCTGACTGACATACACATTTTGGGATGATTCTGTTCTAGTTGCTGTGTAATTGCTATGTGTGCATGGTTTGACTCTCCCCTTGACAGTGATGTGTGTGTTTTGTGGCAGTTTATTGTGTACATTTGTTGTGTACTCACCAGGCTCTGGGATGTTCTCTAGTCCATATACGCTCACTGGCGGAAGGATGGCCCGCACCTTCTCCTCCCAGGGCCTGAGGTATATTGGCTTGGCAGGAGGGCCACTGCCGGTATGTTGGCTGTTGATGTAGTCTATCTTCAGCAGGTCCCGTACCCTCCTGCGCACGTCATACCACCTGTTCTGGATGTCCGTCTTTGTGCGCCGACATGATGATTGGGCGTTCACCCTGTTGATGATCCTCTCCCACATCTTGGTTTTCTGCGACATGGGGGTCTGTTGGACCAGAGTGCCAAACAGCTGTGGCTCCACCCTGAGGATCTCGTCTACCAGGACTTCCAATTCACAATCTAGGAACTTGGGATTCTTCTTGGGGGGCATGGTGATGGGTGGTGATGGTGAGTGATGTGTGTGTTGGTGTGCAGGTGAGGGTGTGTGAGTGTGTGTTTTGCTGGGTGTATGTGAGGTAGGTATTTGTTGGTGTGCTGATGGTGTGTGGCTTGTGTGAGGGATGAGCTGTGGGTGTGTGGTTGCTTTCTCTTGGGTGCTGGCAGTGAAATGGCATTTGCAAAGGCTCATGGTAGTGATTTGTGTCCTTTATATAGGTGGAGTTGTGGGTGTGTCTTTGTTCTCTGTCCCCACCCCCCCAGTATTTATTGGCTTGGTAATTGCTTGTTTGGCCTTTTTTTGGGTGATTTTTCCTTTGTGCTGTTTGTGTATGTTGGAAACGTTCTTGTGACCGAGTCGGACCCTGCATTGGTCTCGTACGGTGTTTTCCGTTTCGTTCACGCTGTGTTTGTGCAGTTTTGTATGCTGCGTACGCGTCGGTCGCGGTGTATTGTGTTGCTTCGGCTCGGTTTTGTATGCGTGTCGGTCGTACGGCTTGTCCTCCGTCCGACTCGGTCGTGTTTTCGCGCCTTGCATCGTACTTTGCGGGTTGGAGTTGGCGGGTACGATTCGGTCGGATTTGTTCCGGGTGCGTGTCGGTCGGTTGGATTCGCGTGTTTTCCGGCCGGATTGCTATTTTCCGAGCGGCTCGGTCGGTCGGCTTGGTTTCCTGACGTGTCGGTCGGATTTATCGCGGCTTGCATCGTACTTGGCGTGTCGGGCGCCACTGGTACGTGTCGGTCGGTATTTTTTCCGGATCCGAGTCGGTCGGTGCTTTTTCCGGCCCGAATCGGAATCGACCCCTTAGTGTGCATTCCTTTGAAGTCCGATCACTTATGCTCTTGATATTTTCAAAGGTCTTCAGTTTAGATATGTTATGTATTATAGACGTTTACTATGTCTTCATGGTATGAAATTGTGAAATGCTAGTAGTCTGTCTTTTCCAACAAGCATAGGGTATTGTTTTGTTAGGCTTTCCTCAGTGCCGTTCACATGGTTGATCACGTGGGATTTAGAAATGTTTAAATGGTTAACAATGCCTCAGCGCGTTATATGTGATCAAGGCCACTCGTGGTGGCCGAAACGCATCATAGACATGACTGAGCAATAAATATTGGAGCACTTTTGGTGTCCGTGCCCGTTCCTCTTGGATGTTTTTATACATTTGGGATTGTTTTTTAATATATATACACAAAATATTTAGTAAACATTGAAATTAATGAACATAAAACCTTATTTTAAAAGGTTTTTAATAATATATTTAAAATAAAATTAAAAATTGTAAAATATATTTTAATTTTAAAATCTGAAATAACATAATATTTTATTTAAAAGAACGAAAACAACTAAAATAATTAAAAAGGAATTAATATAAAAAATATAAATGATAATCAAAAATAGGGAAAATGAATTAAATTAAACGAAATTTATTATAATTTAATAAATATTAATGTTTACAAAAATAATACCAATTTACATCAAATTTCTATTAAACAATATCCCAACAATAAATTTCAAGAAATATAACTAAGGGCCTGATTACAAAGGTGGGAGACCGCCACCGACAGGCGGTCGATGGCGGTTTTCCCGCCATCTTAACCAACTTTACCGCCAGCCACATTTGGATGGCAGGCGGCTGTGTGGCGGCCGGAAAGACCGACCGCCACGGATCCGATGGGCTCAAGGAGCCCGTCGGTCCATCGAAGGCTGAGTATTGCCTACAATGGTGGCGGTGCCTACCAGGCACCGCCATAGGCATTACAATGTTCCTTCCCGCCAGCCCTTTCATGGCAGTGAACCCGCCATGAAAAGGCTGGCGGAAAGGGACATTGAGGGCCCCTAGCGGGCCCCCCTTACCCCCTGGCCCACAAACACGGGACCTGCGGTGCACCTATGGTGCCCCCCTACATATCCCTGCACCATGTGGCAGGCAACGCATGGTGCCTGCCACGTAGTGCAGGGATTTGTGTGGGGTGTTTGTTTTGTACTGCGGTGGGTGCTGCAGAGCCCAGCACCCACCGCAATACAAAACATAGGTAATGCAACCGCCACGGTGGCGGTCGCATCTTAATTTGCCCTGTGGGAGCGCCGCCTTGTAGGCGGGCAGTCCCAAATATGAAACAGTGGCGGATGGACTGAGGTCCGTCCACCATTGTATTCAGGCCCTATATACTTGATTCACAATATTCTAAACTCAGGACCAGATTTATCAGTTTATAACGCAACGCAGCAACACAACTTGCTGTGCTGTATGGTGCTGTGCTGCGTGAAAGGGTGGAAAAGGGCAAGAATGTGCCACATCTATCAAGATATGCATGTGTATATATAGTTATTGTCCTCTCCTTGCGCTGGCACACTCAGTGCAGCCTAGCGTCAACGTGGTGCAAGGGTGCCTGTGTTACAGGTAGGATTGGTTTTGTGCACGATGGGACACCTTCCTGCACAAAAACAATCCTTAGACATGATTTATTTTTCTAAGTGTGCTGCAAAATGCAGCACACTTAGAAAGAGGAAACAACAAGGAGAAATAAAGATATTTCTCCTTGTTATGCCTCTTGTGGGAAGGGGTACAATTCTGATGCATTCCCAGGTCTATCAGTGTTGGAAAATCTGCGAATGTGCCAGAATGAACGAGTGGATGCATGGAAACACCCATGCTCCACCCATGCAATGCCTCCACCAAGCAGGGTAACGCAAGGCAGCAACTTGCGCAGATTTACCACGCCACGCAGGGTCATGCAGGGTGGTCTTGCGTGGCTTGGTAAATCTGATTCTAGGTTTTGCGTCACCATACGTCACCTTGAGTGGCTCAGCGGCGACGCGAAACATTAATAAATCTGCCCCTACATATTTTGTCCAAACATCACAAATTGGTTATGAGAGCATTCTAGCACTACCACATGACTCTAAATAACCCACTAAGGGCCTCACCACTCAAGTTACTTGGATTATGGTGTGATAACACCACATACGGGAAATACTGATAGTCCAAGGTGCAAAGTTACCTGTTGTGATACTACAGGTTTGAGTTTGAAATGAGTCATAACACAGTATCAGAGTTTTGTGCACCAATTACCACATATTTTGTCTTCTTCATTCACATTTCACTTGATGTTTTTCGGCAAAGATGTAAATATGGAAAATATCCTGATGTTCTCTGCACCACCCCCTCTCGCAGCAGCTCCCACATGCCTTCCCTACCTGCACACTTAAGCTTAAATTTACTAAGGGTTTCACCGGCTCTTGTGCACCCTGCGCAATTTTGTGCTGTGCCTGCTGGTTTTTATAATGGATAGTAAGTTGGTGCAGTGATTTGTGTCACTTTGTGCAAAAGCTTAGTAAATATGCCTGTTATCCTGATCCAGGCATAATTGAGATTCATGAATTCCATAAGACTTGTAGTAAGCTCTAAGCAGTGTTTACGATTTTACAAGTGACAATAAAAATAGAGACCTGAGGAGGCTGGCAGTTCTTGCTGTCCACTGGTACCTACCTCTTGGTAGCAAAGTTATTTGTAATGGCTCTAAATCTGCCAGTTATTCAATAACATGAAAAATCAGATGCTTTTAATAAGCAAGCAAGCAGCTGCAATGCTAACACAGCTAACTTAAGGGCTTATTACGATGGCGGGCGGACCTGAGTCCGCCCGCCATCGTTGCGGTGTTTGGGACCGCCCGCCAGACATGCAGCGGTCCCACCACTGCAATTAGGATGCGCCCGCCATACTGGCGGGCGCATCCAGGGAATTTAACATTGCGGACGGTGCTGTTGCTGCAGCACCGTACACAATGTTAAAATGTGATGCTGTGCATTTCCCTGCACTACGTGGCAGGCACCACGCGGTGTCTGCCACGCAGTGCAGGGAAATGCATGGGGGTACCATGGGTACCCCCCCAGTGCAGCAACACCCCCCCAAACAAGGGGGGCCCGCAACAGGCCCCCAAACCCAATCCCCGCCGGCCTTCCCGCCATGGAAAGGCCTTTTTACCCACATCCTAATTTGGTGGACGGTGCCTGCTAGGCACCGCCACCATTTTAGGCACCCTGCACCGTCCGCCAGGCAATCGGTACAATTGCCTTTGGCGGTGAAGCGGCGGACGGACTTTGCGTCCGCCGCGGTACCCACCGCCATCATAATTGGGCGGTGGGTAATTCGCGGTGTGATGACGGAAGGACCGCCACCGCCGGCCCGGCGGTGGCGGGCCTTCCGCCATCCTAATCGGCCCCTTAGCTATCAGTCCTAATTAAAGTATGCTCTAAAAGCCTACCCCAGTGGGTAAAACAAATTGCTCTGTGCATACAACATATGTATGAGATGAATAATGTAATTTCTGATGATTCAGTGTAATCTTAAAATGTAAAATAGTTACCTAATGTCTTGGAGGCGCAATGATACGTAAGGCAGCCAATGGCTTGAGGTGAGAGGATAATATATTGGGCACCAATGCCTACCCTTTGTGTATTTTAAAGAATTGGTAGCAAGAGGCCGTGTTCACAGCTGTGCTGCGCTGTCAGGCAGACTGGATAGAAAGAAGGAACAGCCAGAGGGAATGACAATGCTGATTTTCAGAGGAAGAGCGAGGATTTCAACATGGGAACCTCTGCATCAGCCCTCAGTGGCGCATCTTGATGAAAAAGCAAAGAACACATGCACATCACACTCTTTTGACTGTTAAATTCACGCTGCGCCATCGAGCGCGCGGATTTTACAACATTAAACAGTTCTTGTAAACAGTAAGAGTGTGTTTGCTTTAGCAGTATTGATTCTGCCCGGGCAGGCAGTAAATCGTTATTTTTTTTCTTCTCGCCGTGTGTTTCCCGGAAAGAAAACAATAAACGTCGTCTTTGAGGCACGCAGTTCATATACGTAAGCTAACTTTCCATTGCGCAGAGTATTAAAATGTATAATTCAAACTGTTCTCTGCAATCTTCCAGCCTGACCTTTACTTAAAAAACAATTAGTGTGAACTTTTCTGTGGGAAAAACATCTCTTTGTGTTGCGTTTTTGTTGTGACGTGTGGGTGTAATGAGTTTAATTAAACTGAAATTGATGTTCTTATGCAAGGTTACCAGAGGTTGCTTTGCCCCCATAAATCATAAATGCTGTTTTTACAGCAAATAGCGGGAGTTCTTTGCTTCAGGTTTCCCAGGATATTTATTGCTGCTTTCTACAATGCGGTTTTCCAAAGTGACAAAGACAAGTGAAACAAAAACAAGGCATTGTGTTAAAATTACGCCCAAATTCTTCATTTTATTCTGTTCTGGACCAGGGATCGTTAGCCTTTTGTGTAATAGGAGCTACTTATGTTTAATGAAAATCACCCGAGCAACTAAAATTATAAGTGTTGTAATAGTGATCAAATCTGACAAGATTACATTGTGGCAAGTGGCCACTATATGCAAGATTACTAGAAGTGATTACCTCAGAGCACCATGCATGGTTGCCAGCAGTAACATAAAAAAGGTAATAACATTAGTAATGAGTCTCCCCAACACTGCATGATTTTTCAGTCAAATATCAGCTGTAAATATATTTTGACAATTCAACCATTTTTTTCAAAAATCAGCTTATAGTTTTTCTAAATATACACATTTTCATCCGAAGACACCTGGTTGTTTCTTCTTCAGCCCTGCCGAGAGAAGCGAAGGCTGCCGATTCGTGTTTCTGGAGGCGTGTCCGGGGAAGCGAAGTGAAACTGAAACTGCAAGCTGCAAGCCACGCGGCCGCCAACGGCTCTCCCCTATCAACGTGCAGCAGAAGCAAGAAGTGCAGAGGACCAAGTGAGTGCGAGTGTGGCTACCGTAGACGGTAGCCTCGAGAGTGAGCCCGAGACCCCCGTGGAGGCGGTCAGGCCAGGTCCGGGTGCGGCATGCAGTGGCGCGTCCGTGTGCCCTGCTCACCAAGCACACTATTGGCCCCTGTCACTCTGGCCATCCGCCTGCCGCAGAGCGGATCCAAAAAGAAAAACTACGACCCAGTGCTGCTGTAGGACAATTAGAAGTGGCCGCTAAATAGCATTGATCCGCACTACCAGACACGGAGCCAAGTCACCTCGTTTCCCCACCGCTTCAGTTGTTAAAATTACGCTCAAATCGTTCATTTTATACTGTTCTGGACCAGGGATCTCCAGCCTTTTGTGTAATAGGAGCTACTTATGTTTAATGAAAATCACCCGAGCAACTAAAATTATAAGTGTTGTAATAGTGATCAAATCAGACAAGATTACATTAGTGGCCACTATATGCAAGATTACTAGAAGTGATTACCTCAGTGCACCATGCATGGTTGCCAGCAGTAACATAAACAAGCATTTGCAATGCAATAGGTCTCGCATTATTAAAGTTTGAGCTATTGGCATTGCTAAATAATGCAACACCAATAGCTCAAACTGTAATAATGCGAGAGTTTGAGCTATTTTTATTGTAAATGACATTGCCTTTTATTTATGTTTTGGTTTTTGAAACATAAATAAAAGCTATTGTCATTTACAATGCCAATAGCTCAAACTTGCGTAAATGCGAGACCTATTGCATTGCAAATGCTTGTTGTTACCGAAAAGCCCTTTCCACAGCGCATACTGGCTCCTTTAACGTTACTCACAAAACCAAACAAGTACAGGTAAAGCACGAGATGGCTTCGTTTAACCAAAAGCACAATGCTCCAACACTGGAATTATAATCAACATAGTGGCAGAACTTAAATCCCAATGGCAGGAGTCAGGAAGCCTCCCAAGGAACATATTAACCTGTAATAATGTGGTAGAATCTGTTGGAGGAATATGGTTAAAGACCAGTGTGCACACTGATGAGAGGCATGTGAGTCCAGGACAGTGTCTCCTATGAATGAGCAGTACGGACCCTGAGTAACAGTCTCTTAATCATGCAGTTTTGCCATCTGCACTAGTCCTGTTATCATCAGTGCTATTCTTATTGTTGTCATCGGCACTAGTCTCGTTGTCATCGGCACTAGTCTCATTGTTATCATCAGCGCTATTTTCGTTGTTGTCATTAGTGTTGTCATCAGCACTATTCTCATTGTTGTCATCAGCGCTATTCTCACTGTTCTCGTTAGCACTAGTCCCACTGTTATCATCAGAGCTATAGTCATTGTTATCATCAGTGCTATTCTCATTGTTGTCATGAGCACTAGTCCCATTGTTATCATCAGAGCTATTTTCATTGTTATCATCACCACTAGTCCTGTTGTTATCATCAGGGCTATTCTCATTGTTGTCATGGGCACTAGTCCTATGGTTATCAGTGCTATTCTCATTGCTGTCATGAGCAATAGTCCCATTGTTATCATTAGTGCTATTCTCATTGTTGGCATCGGCACTAGTCCCATTGTTATCATCAGTGCTATTCTCATTGTTGGCATCGGCACTAGTCCCATTGTTATCATCAGTGCTATTCTCTTTGTTCGCATCGGCACTAGTCCCATTGTTATCATCAGTGCTATTCTCATTGTTGGCATCGGCACTAGTCCCATTGTTATTATCAGCGCTATTCTCATTGTTGTCAGGAGCACTAGTCCCATTGGTATCATCAGCGCTATTCTCATTGTTGTCATGGGCACTAGTCCCATTGTTATCATCAGTGCTAGTCTCATTGTTGGCATCGGCACTAGTCCCATTGTTATTATCAGCGCTATTCTCATTGTTGTCAGGAGCACTAGTCCCATTGGTATCATCAGCGCTATTCTCATTTTTGTCATGGGCACTAGTCCCATGGTTATCAGTGCTATTCTCATTGTTGTCATTGGCACTAGTCCCATTGTCATCATCAGTGCTATTCTCATTGTTGGCATCAGCACTAGTCCCATTGTTATTATCAGTGCTATTCTCATTGTTGGCATCAGCACTAGTCCCATTGTTATCATCAGTGCTATTCTCATTGTTGGCATCGGCACTAGTCCCATTGGTATCATCAGTGCTATTCTCATTGTTGTCATGGGCACTAGTCCCATTGGTATCAGCGCTATTCTCATTGTTGTCATGGGCACTAGTCCCATGGTTATCAGTGCTATTCTCATTGTTGGCATCGGCACTAGTCCCATTGGTATCATCATCGCTATTCTCATTGTTGGCATCGGCACTAGTCCCATTGTTACCATCAGTGCTATTCACATTGTTGGCATTGGCACTAGTCCCATTGTTATCATCAGTGCTATTCTCATTGTTGGCATCGGCACTAGTCCCATTGTTATCAGTGCTATTCTCACTGTTCGCATCGGCACTAGTCCCATTGTTATCATCAGCGATATTCTCATTGTTGGCATCGGCACTAGTCCCATTGTTATTATCAGTGCTATTCACATTGTCAGGAGCACTAGTCCCATTGGTATCATCAGCGCTATTCTCATTGTTGTCATGGGCACTAGTCCCATGGTTATCAGTGCTATTCTCACTGTTGTCATGGGCACTAGTCCCATTGTTATCATCAGTGCTATTCTCATTGTTGGCATCGGCACTAGTCCCATTGTTATCATCAGTGCTATTCTCATTGTTGGCATCGCTAGTCCCATTGGTATCATCATCGCTATTCTCATTGTTGTCATGGGCACTAGTCCCATTGGTATCATCAGCGCTATTCTCATTGTTGTCATGGGCACTAGTCCCATGGTTATCAGTGCTATTCTCATTGTTGGCATTTGCACTAGTCCCATTGTTATCATCAGTGCTATTCTCATTGTTGTCAGGAGCACTAGTCCCATTGGTATCATCAGCGCTATTCTCATTGTTGTCATGGGCACTAGTCCCATTGGTATCATCAGCGCTATTCTCATTGTTGTCATGGGCACTAGTCCCATTGTTATCATCAGTGCTATTCTCATTGTTGGCATCGGCACACGTCCCATTGTTATCAGTGCTATTCTCATTGTTATCATCACCACTAGTCCTGTTGTTATCATCAGGGCTATTCTCATTGTTGTCATGGGCACTAGTCCCATGGTTATCAGTGCTATTCTCATTGCTGTCATGAGCAATAGTCCCATTGTTATCATCAGTGCTATTCTCATTGTTGGCATCGGCACTAGTCCCATTGTTATCATCAGTGCTATTCTCATTGTTGGCATCGGCACTAGTCCCATTGTTATCATCAGTGCTATTCTCTTTGTTCGCATCGGCACTAGTCCCATTGTTATTATCAGCGCTATTCTCATTGTTGTCAGGAGCACTAGTCCCACTCTACTCTTGTTCTACTCAGAATTAAGTGCGAGTCAAAGTGTCACATGTGGCATTGGAATGTCACATTTAGCACACCGAAAACATAGGAATGTCACGCATATTTAAACTCAAAACTTGGCAGCTATGGGTTAGCTCTGCCTGCAGCACCTCCACACTAAACTGGAGGTTGCTGAGGGGTGAGCTGGGCCAGGGTTCAACTCTGTGATGTCACACACCTGCTACTCCCAAATCCTGCCTCCGTGTTTCCGTAGCTTCCCCATGAGCGGCTTCTTCGTGTCCCTCCAGTTGGAGAGGGTGTTATGTTTACATCATGACAACCTGGTGTACTTGCTATCCGTACTAACAAGCGCTTCAGTGGCCCACACAGAGGTAGTAATCGCTATTAAAATGTAAATGCAATTACAATTCAAACAGGAGCCCTCGCCTGATCCTTGCTGCACAGCCCCAGAGCGCCAGGTTTATAGTAACACATACAAAACTTCCATACACCTTACTCAGCTCGGAATACTTTCTGAACAATGGAGTAAGTAAGTAGTTACTGTGTTTACTCCCTGCGGTTGCCAAAGTGTTCTTTTTCAGTTCGGTACACCGAAGGCTACATATTTAAGTCTTCTAAATGTGACTTCGCTTTCACCCTTCCGAAATGATTATCTTTTTTGAATAACAGCAACGCGGAAGAAACTTGAAAATGCATTTCAAGGCGCGCGCTATCCAGCGCTCAGTGTCATCAAATAGTTACTCTGTGTCCGCGAATATGCTTGTATAATGCCCCTTTAAAGCTTAGAATGACTGGTCAGCCAATAGGATGGTTCAAAGCCGTGTCCATGGTGACAAGGGGAACCCGATCTACTTCAGACACAGACGTGGTTCCCACTTCCTACTCTGCGGCGGAGAGCGGGAGGCGAGACGCGCTCCGTGTCCTCTGCACCACCCCTCTCATTGAAATACTCGAGGCGGCCCCTGAACTTGTCCATCCCTGTGGTGCTAGAGCCACCGGCTTTGAAGACCCCCGCAGCTGTGTCATAACTTCTCCCCGCGAGTGGAAGCCCCTCCAGCCCCGCACCCTGCTTAGAACAGCGGCCTAAGATTCTCACATCCAATGGACCTCGCAGGCCAAAAATCGCTTCCGTGAGTACTCGGCTACAGTCGATTACCAATAATCTGATTTTTACTATAAACACATTCGCTTTAGTAGTTTGATTGTTGCTATGTATTTAGCATAGCACTTGATCACCAGCGCCCTTGGTGTTTTCAAAAGTGCATATTGTGTTCCTGACACTTTTATTTGAAATAATAAAGCGTAGACTTCTCAAAAGGAGTGCGAATTTGAAAATAGAGCGTAATACCTTGACTTAACCAGTGGTGCGCGCGCACCACAGAGGAGCGAGGGCCAGGGAGCGCGGCAGCGGCAGCGAGGCGAACGCGCGCTGCTGCGCGTTCTGGCCACCGTCGGGAATGGGAGGAGCGAAGGCGGGACATGCGCCCGCCTTTGCCCAATCGCGTGCCGTTTTTTCTAAAAAAACGTACGCTACAGCCAATGAGGGCTTCTGAAAACAAAACCACACGCACGAGCGTGTGGGTCGTTTTCAGAAGCCCTTTCTAGAGGTCTCGTGCTGCGCGAGCAGTGCTACGCACTGGAACGCTAGGCGCGAGACCTAAAAAGGTAATAACATTAGTAATGAGTCTCCCCAACACTGCATGATTTTTCAGTCAAATATCAGCTGTAAATATATTTTGACAATTCAACCATTTTTTTCAAAAATCAGCTTATAGTTTTTCAAAATATACACATTTTCATCTCGAAGACACCTAGTTGTTTCTTCTTCAGCCCTGCCGAGAGAAGCGAAGGCTGCTGATTCGTGTTTCTGGAGGCGTGTCCGTGGAAGCGAAGCTAAACCGAAACTACCAGCCGCAAGCCACGCGGCCACCAACGGCTCTCCCCTATCAACGTGCAGAACAAGCAAGACGTGCAGAGGACCAAGTGAGTACGAGTGTGGCTACCGTAGTCGGTAGCCTCGAGAGTGAGCCCGAGACCCCTGTGGAGGCGGCCCGGCCAGGTCAGGGTGCGGCATGCAGTGGCACATCCGTGTGCCCCACTCACCAAGCACACTATTGACCCCTGTCACTCTGGCCGTCCGCCTGCCGCAGAGCGGATCCAAAAAGAAAAGCTGCGACCCAGTGCTGCTGTAGGACAATTAGAAGCGCCCACTAAATATTATTGATCAGCACCACCAGACACGGAGCCAAGTCACCTTGTTTCCCCACCGCTCCAGTTGTGGTGAGTCACAGGGTGGCGGTGGGAAATATTTCCTGCAAGGGGTAAACAGTCAGTTATTGCGGCTAGAAACTGAGATCCTCAGCAATTTTCTGAAAGTTAAACTCTGCATGGAGGTGGCCGGCACTAGGCTGGTGCAGCTTTTGCGCTTTTAAGAAGAATCGTTCCAGCCCAGATCTTGATGAAGAAAAAAGGAGTATTTCTCCTTAACTGATTAAAAAAAGCTCAAAACCAGGCATGGAGTAGAGCCATCTTGTCTCCCCGCCACTCCAGCTGTGAAGAGTCCCAGGGTGGTGGTGGGAAATATTCCCTGTAAGGGATGAACTGTCAGTTATGGCGGTTAGAAACTGAGGTCTCCAGCACTTTTTTCTGAGTTAAACGTCACATGGAGGCAGCCGTCATTAGGCCAGTGCAGCTTGTCCGCGTTTCAACAATTTTAGTTCTCTAGCCCAGTCCTTGCTGAGGAAAAAAGGAGCATCACTCCCCAATGGATTAAAATAGCACAATATCTCTCACTTTTCTAAGCACGAGTAATCCTAATTAAGAATATAAGTCAATGTTAAATAAGGTACCTGATGTCTGGCGCCCTTTTTCTCTAGTGCACTTTAACTGAGTGCTCTCTTTTGGAAATATTATCACTTCCCGGAACCAGAAGAATCCTTCGGCCTGGTCTGGGGCCCACTTAAATATAAAGGCTCTTCAAGTTTTCTTAAAGTGCATTTAGTCATGGCTTTTAAAAAACTAAGAAACCGTAAAATTCATATGAAAAGACTTGGCACAATGCAATCTCTGAGAAAGAGCAAATTGAAATATGCACACCTCGGAGTTCTACCAGGAACACATGAAATAACCACATTTTTTCCCCCTCCGCATCAATGGAAATTAAAGATCAAGATATTGATCCAACAATAACACCTGAGAAATCCAGAGAAGAAAAGAAGAAATCAGAGAAAATAGTAGCTAAAAGACAAAACCAACAGAAAGACGCAATCATAGGAAATTATTCGCCTGATTTCACAATAACATCTGAGTAGCATCAACCTTCCTCTCAAGTAGCTCCATCTTAAATCCTGATAATGGATTACACTCTCCGGGACATAAACCTGAGTCTAGTTTCTCATTCAGCAGAGACTAAACCAATGAAGGAGACACTACAATTATTTAACAGTACGCTGAGTAACCCATCTGGTTTAGAAAAAAAAACTATCTCACTCTCCAGATTTCTCATTGTTCAAGTTCCCTCAGTCTATTAATAAACAAGACACAATTTCAGAATCACTTTTTTCTCTGCAGAGGATTCTTGAGTCAATATTGGCTCTCTTAGAAAAATCTACCAACAATTCAGATCAGATAATGGAAAAACAAACTGCTGTGTTACAGTACTTGGTGGAACAAAAGAAAACAAGCAAATATCAAATTCACAAATTTCATATGCAACTGCTAAAGAGTGAATAAAAAGAGAGGAAAAGGAGCTAAGACATACAGCATCCCAATCCGAGGGGTTTACACAAATTAAGGTGCAAAAAATAACAAGTGCATCACAAACTAGCAGAATGAGCACGAGAGAAAGAAACAAAAGGTGCACATGCTGATGTAGTTTATTATCTACAAAAATTATTTGTGGATCCGGTCAGTGAAAGTGACCCAAACACCGTCATCCCCAGCTTTCCTATATTTAACTAAAGAGGAGCATCAGATTTGCAAACACTTAATTTCATTCTCCTTATCTAATATAGAGGGGACAAAGCCAACCAAGACACTAACACCCTCAAACATTTCCAACGCTAAAAGGACAATGCTTACAAAAATATAGAAGAAGAAGAAAAGTAAAAGTATGAGCCGTAGAATCTCCAAGCGAAAAAATCAGAAAATAAAGTTCCCACAGCAAGCCCTCTCTACAACTGAGGCAACAGAAGAAATAAAGCGGGTGGAAGCTGGAAATGTATCTACTACTGAGCCCACACAAAATGAGGAAATATTCCCATTGTTTCACAGGAAGAAAATGTACGTGCAATTGAACCCTCTTGCGCCCAATTTTAAAAGTCCAAACCCATTACAGGATCACCGTTCTTCGGTCCAATCTGAATTGGAAAACAATTCAAACGTAGTAGCTTGAGGAAGAAAGCATTTACAGAACCAATATTGTACTTTAGCGATATCCAACCTTTTCTCACCAGGAAACGATCCTCTAAATCGTCAAAAGATCCTTAATCTCCTCCAAAATCTTCATTCTCTTCAGTCACTTACCTCTGCAGAGATAAAGCTGGTCACCTTCCCAGATAATTCTGAAGTATCTACGGCAAGAGTGTAATTCTGGTCTACTGTAATTCTGTCTATAATGTTAAATGAGAGCGACTCAGTTCACAAAAATGGGTTTGACGTAGTAGGAGTCAACCAAAACATTTCTCCAGCAGTTTCAGCACAGCTAGCGGAGCACACTAGAATGAAGCAACAACTTCCGCAATCTAATCATAGTGATAACGATCCTCCATGTGCCCCTGTCGAAAAAAAAAACAATTTGTATCAATGACGGAGACAGACAGATCTGAAACTACAGTGTATCGAAATCAGAAAAATCACCAAAGGATAAAACATGGTCCTGGATCTTTGGTAACTTAAACTGCAACAGGCAAGGAAGGGGAATCAAACTCCCTTTTTAGCAGAAACATATCCATTGCTTCATGGAGCATTGCAGGTATGGAACCTCAAAAATGATCTTGTATACAGGAAAGTTCTCCCGATATAGGGGCTGATTCCGATTTCGGCAGGAAGCGCACCTAACACTATTCGTCCGGAAAAAAACCAAGCCGAACGCGTGTTTCCCGACCGTTTCGACCATTCGCACTAACGAGCAAGTACGATGCGCATAACTGCCCAGATCCCGACCCAGCCGTACTTACCCATTCCAGCTCCTGTTCCCCGCCCGAGCCGGATCCGTAAACGCAGAATCGAGTCGCACGGAAGCAAAAATACAGCACCTTCCGGCCGGACCAGTACGATGCGCCTTCCGTACGCGCCGAACCCGTCGCTACGTCCGGCACGTCAGAGCATCCGGAAGAGCCGCACATAAGCTCCGATTCGCGCCACAAGACGATCCACGGCTACGAGACGAACAAGCCTGCTACGAGTACAAGTAGAAGCAACGAGAAAGCCGAACGAGACGAACCAACCATGAATCCCATCGCGCAGGTCCTACCAATACTCTACATCTATTACCGGAACAGGTACGGACGCGTACGGCGCAGCCGGTAAGTTAAACACCCACTACACAAACAAACGACACGTACCCGACATATAACACACACACATAGGGATGCAGAAATGACTTACACTAGCAACAGCAGAACCATAGGGGCGGGATGGCTATCACCAATGCCATATACACCCATAGGGGCCTGGATGTCAACCACTAACACCACCCCTACTCAGGGGGGCTCGATGCCTGTCACTACTACCATCCCCAGTCATAGGGGGATGGATACCTACCACCAACACCACCCCTACTCATGGGGGGCTAGATGCCTACCACTACCACCACCCTACTCATGGGGGGCTGGATGCCTACCACTACCACCACCCCTACTCATGGGTGGCTGGATGCCTACCACCACCACCACCACCCCTACTCATGGGTGCTGGATGCCTACCACTACTACCATCCCCACTCATAGGGGATGGATACCTACCACTACCACCACCCCTACTCAGGGGGGCCTGGATGCCTGTCACTACCACCACCCCTACTCATGGGGGCTGGATGCCTACCACTACCACCACCCTACTCATGGGGGGCTGGATGCCTACCACTACCACCACCCCCACTCATGGGGGGCTGGATGCCTACCACCACCACCACCCCTACTCATGGGTGCTGGATGCCTACCACTACTACCATCCCCACTCATAGGGGGATGGATGCCTACCACTACCACCACCCCTACTCAGGGGGGCCTGGATGCCTGTCACTACCACCACCCCTACTCATGGGGGGCTGGATGCCTACCACTACCACCACCCCTACTCAGGGGGGGCTGGATGCCTACCACTACCACCACCCCTACTCATGGCTGCTGGATGCCTACCACTACCACCACCCCTACTCAGGGGTGCCTGGATGCCTGTCACTACTACCATCCCCACTCATAGGGGGATGGATGCCTACCACCAACACCACCCCTACTCATGGGTGGCTGGATGCCTACCACTACCACCACCCTACTCATGGGGGGCTGGATGCCTACCACTACCACCACCCCTACTCATGGGTGGCTGGATGCCTACCACTACCACCACCCCTACTCAGGGGGCCTGGATGCCTGTCACTACCACCATCCCCACTCATAGGGGGATGGATGCCTACCACCAACACCACCCCTACTCATGGGTGGCTGGATGCCTACCACTACCACCACCCTACTCATGGGGGGCTGGATGCCTACCACTACCACCACCCCTACTCATGGGGGGCTGGATGCCTGTCACTACTACCATCCCCACTCATAGGGGAATTGATGCCTACCACTACCACCACCCTACTCATGGGGGGCTGGATGCCTACCACTACCACCACCCCTACTCATGGGTGGCTGGATGCCTACCACTACCACCACCCTACTCATGGGGGGCTGGATGTCTACCACTACCACCACCCCTACTCATGGGGGGCTGGATGCCTGTCACTACTACCATCCCCACTCATAGGGGAATTGATGCCTACCACTACCACCACCCTACTCATGGGGGGCTGGATGCCTACCACTACCACCACCCCTACTCATGGGGGGCTGGATGCCTACCACTACCACCACCCCTACTCAGGGGGGCCTGGATGCCTGTCACTACCACCACCCCTACTCAAGGGGGCTGGATGCCTACCACTACCACCACCCTACTCATGGGGGGCTGGATGCCTACCACTACCACCACCCCTACTCATGGGGGCTGGATGCCCTGTCACTACTACCATCC